>LUCH01018282.1:0-16082 GCA_013368495.1 Paragonimus heterotremus
GGACAAAAATATGAGTAGGCAATGACAGCGAGGAAAATTTGAACCAAATTCCGAGTTACCCGCGTATGTTGTGACCAGCGATCGTGTACCTTCTCTAAGGATCCCGGCTGAAACCGTGTTTTCCCGCATGTCTGGTCTGTATGCATGATTCTATGTGCGCCTGTTATAGGAGGCCGGATATAAACTCAATGCTACTTTCTTCAGTCGTGCAACTAATTGCACGCAACGAATGCGTGCTACTTTCTTAACGACTCAATCACTTTTTCATTTTTCAAGATCTTTAACCCGAACCTATTCGAACGTTGATGAACACATTCAAAGGTTCCATGAACATTTCGTCTGGTGCGCTTCTGAGTGCTGCCGAGCGGATTGTGGCTCATCTCGCGCTTCTTTTCTTTCTCCTCTTGGATGCTCCCGTTGGTTCCTACCAGACTAGAGCTAAATACTATAGAAGACATACGTTGCGAGATGTTAACATTTCGTTTACTCTCTTCCTTCACGAACGTAATACACTGGAATATATAGGACATGAGCCCTTGAGATCTGCACCGATGACTGCTTGCCAGGAAAAGAAGAGGGATTAAAGAAAGTGTTGCTGGCAAACGGCTATCTTGAGAAGTTCATCGATGTTTGCAACCAGAAGAGATTGATGAAGACTGTCGTGAGAACGGTCCCTAAGAGGCATGTGTTTTTGAATCTTCCTTTCGAAACCGATCATACCGCAAATGATGTGAGTTAAAAATTACAGTGCGCTCCAAGTCATACATACTGCGTGGCTGAATTACGGTTGCTACTCACAACTAGGAGAGTCGCCCAGCCTGTTCAAAATCGTGTCCTACCGAAATGTTCTGTCTCACATGTAATCTATCAGTTTAGATGCAGTTGCGGTTACATCTATATTGGCAGCACATATCGGTGCCTACGACAAAGAATGACCTGAGTTGTTGGTGCGCGCCGTGACGCAACAGGCAATGGCAACACAGCGAGAGGGACGAAATCCGACCTCATCCATAGCGAAACACATCATGGAAACAGGCCAAGTTGTTGACTCCGCCACTTCGTTCGAGTGTTGTTGCGTAATCGGAATCCGAAGTTGCTTGCCTTCACCGTAGTAATGCTAATCAGTACTCGCCGTCCGGTAGTGTGTGTATAAACTGTTGACTCACGTAGTTCGTCTGCCTGGAACTGATAACGGTTCCTGTTTTGTGTTAACTAAATCATCCATTATTTTTAATGTTGTTGGTATCCACATATCTTATATATTCCAATATTTCACCTTCGCGACGGAAGAGAGTAAACGGAATGTTAACATCTCGTAACGTATGTTTTCTGTAGTTACTAGGGCACTGGACCAAGGGAACTCAATGTTTCAAACTTATCATATTTCCAAATATTGCTGGTAATACACAGTCTGTTTCTAAACCTCACTGTGTTCTCTAGTTCGATGCCTGTTGGGACTACGTTTCGATCGCTCTTCAGGAAAGGCGTATTAAATTGTTAGTGGACTAGGGTATAGCGCATACCCACTTGTCCACTACGAACTATAATTCAGGGTCAGATTCCGTAATCCATTCGTTTACGCCCTGTACACAAACCTCGGTTAACCTCACCGTAACCTTTGCCTGAAATCATCATCAATTATCATATATTGAAGTGATCTGGAAGAAACCCCGGTCTGCCTGCTGTACGATGTGCAATATTCCTCCAAAAATCTTAGCTCATATTGTACTTAAGATCTTAAGGGCCTTTATGCGCCGTCTGCTTGCTGCATGCGATCACGTTTGTTTGTTTGCATGTTTGTTAGTCTATGCGCGCCCTTGGTGCCAAATACACACTTCCCGCTTGCCACGCTGGATTGGGTCCTCAACCCATTAGCCACTTTCGTATATCTGTGCCGCTTAGCGCCGACTGAGGCTTATCGCGGTTGTTGTGCAATATACCTTCGATCTCCCGCAATTATTGGCGTTTTTAATCGTTGCGAATACCTTAGAAAGCGCTACTTTGATGTACGTACGCATAAAAGCAGCGTAGTGGCCAATTAGAATAGCTTAACTTCCGTTTTATTTTGTTGCTCAACTTGGCGCTTCTTGATGAGGCATGTCAATTCAACTGAATTCTATGCCCTATTTCCATCAGCGTAATGCTTCACTTTTTCGTTTCGTGGGCTACACGAAGAATGTTGGCTGACAATACACTTTCTTACTCCTGGATCATGGCAATATATAGACTACCGCCACTTTGGTTGTCATCTAAATAATTGCTGTTGGGTAACTCGCCCAGGGTGGGCTGCAACTTTGTGGGAGATCTCCTAAAAATTGGTGAGTTAAACAACAGTATTTCCGTTGAAATTAGGCTTTCCATTTCTATTCGGTAGTCTGGCGTACTTTGTCGGCGCGTTTGTGTCTCACGCCATTTGATGAGTCATTTCCTTGATGTAATTTTTTATGCGGCGTCCTATTATCTGTACTCTCCCTATTATAATTTTTTACATAGTATATCACATTTAATTTTCATACTTTGTGACCCAGTCCATATTCCCGTTTTTGTATATTACAAGCTGTCAAGCGTATGACTCCATATATAGGAAGGACACGAAGCCATTAGATTTGCGCACGATAGGCACACTTACCTCAGCAGTTGCTCTATCCTTGGCGATGAGCCTATTACTGTGGTGTTGCTGTCTTGAGGCCGAGCTTGTCTTCCGCCAAGGCGAAGTTCAGTCACTTGGTGTCCAGGCTTCCAAAGGAAGTCATAATGCAACTGTTTGATGCCCTACAGACTTGGCCTGCAGCGCATCGCTACGACACTCTTCAAGAGGCCGTCAGAGAAAACACGCTTGCAGTAACTTTTCAGTGGAGCACAGATGGGCGGCAGGCGTCTTTCTACGCTGCTTCATAGAATGCAGCAACGTTCGGTGACTCTCACACGGAATAATCACTGCTACGATAGTTATGGATGCACACGCTGCCAGAGACAGCCCAGTCTACTATGTCTGTAGCTCGCTCGTAACCGCTACCAAAAGCCGCTAAACTCGCCTGCCAGGCGGTCGAGTGGTTCCATCCATTGTTACACGATTTTAATGACCCCATAGTAAATGCCACTTCTACGGCTGCAACTGCGGAACAGTCTGTGTTCTCACACAATTGACCTTATAGAGTTCAAGACAATATGGGCGGAAGTGGCCGTCTTGCGCAGGGACTTAGCGATGTATATCTTATCCTCAGCGAAGCTTTTCGAGCATCTTAATTGACAGCAGAGATGATGAAGTGTTCTGCAAAGCTTGACCTGACCGACGCTTACTTACTATTGCCAGTGGCTGAAGAGCCCAAGGGATCGTTAACAATTAATATCCACAAAGGACTTCATCGATTCAATCGCCCGCCGGTCGGCGTAAAGGCAGCGAATGCCATCTCCCAACAAGGGATGAATACGACGCTCACGGATTTTTCCGATGCAGCCGCCTACCTAGTCCACATTACAGCCACGGTTCGCAATGCGGAGGATCTGAAGCAGGGACTGGACGAAACTCTTATTCATTCTTGTGAATATGGCTTCCAAATTCGCGCCGACTAATGCAGCTTGGAATATCCGCCATCAAACACCTCGGATTAATTGTGGGCAAAGATTGCCGACTATCTGACCAGCCACCGCAGAGGTACTAGAGTGGACGCCGTCTCCAGCGGATTTGATAAACTCTACGGTCCTTTCTGGGGTTGGTCGGCCACTACAATCCCTTCATCCCGAGACTCCATCGAATGCGAACGCCAGTGAACTGTTTGCTCATTTAGGATGTCGAGTGGGAGTGGTCAGGTGGAGGTTGGCAGTCCTCTGATTGCATCAAAGCCCTGTTGACTTCAGACCCTCCGCTTACGCACTACGATCCGACGTCACCACTTGTCCTGACCACAGATGCATCCAACTATGGAATCGGTGCTATGATATCACATACGTTTTCGAATTAAAGGCAAAAGGCAACAACGCATGCAGCGAGGTTGTTCACGCCCCTTGAGCAAAACTACAGCCAGATCGAGAAGGAGGCCCTCGCTATACTCTTCGCGATGAGATGGTTTCACAAAATGTTCTACGGGCGACATTTTTCATTATTGACGGATTACAAACCGTTACCCGCATTGTTCTGCTCAAAGAAAGAAATCCCGGTTAACACGGCCAATCTCTTGCAAAGATGAACAACAGTGCTTCTTGCCTCTCGGCTGTTCCGGACAACTGCGCTCATTCTGATTAGATAAAATCGCCTTCTTGAGGAAGCAGTCAGTTTTCGACGGAAAAAATGGACTTCCTGACGTTCAGCCGTTTCTAAGACCGATCCCCAGGCGCCGTCGTACCAGCAGGTCACCCCATAAGGGTACCTCACAGTCACGTGAAAGCCTTTGCTGGTACCATGAGAGATATGGTGCCAAAACCACAAGACGTACAGCTCCTTACTGTCGTCCCTCATCGCTTCAAGGAAACAGGGCCACCGATGTATCCACCTCAGTCGCCTCGTGTGCGTTCGGGAGCTCTCCACAGAGACCGCATTCTCAGTGGAAACACGAGCGCACTTTAGCTTAGTCCCACAGGCCCCCACTGAAACGATACAGTCTATCGTTAGTCATCTGCCATCAACGGTACGTCAACGGGACTTTTGGTCAGCGTTCATTAACGATGGATCTAGGTCGCCGCCAAAACTTTCGTTGAATTTTCGTTGTTGTTGTTGCTGCTGTTGTCACCACCGGTTTCGATTTTTTTCGGTACTTCGACGTTTTAGCCAATACGCGATGCTGGGAGCTAATAGATGCCGTTACACACCCCAGCATCGACGGCAATCGCATGACCGTCACAGCCATCATTCCTATTTACCCGAAACCGGCTGTTCAAGCATCATTCGCGGAACGTTCTCAACAGTCCTCACAACTAGTCCGGGCATCGAACGCCGTGCTTGCTATGGCCCTTAATGTTACACATCAAACAGGAATCAAATGCTCACCTGTTTCGGCTGGGCATCGTAGGTTGGTCTCTGAGGTGCTGGAAGTCGCTAGAGCAGAATTCGAACGCACGGTCAAACTCGGGATCATTCGCCCTTACGGTAGTAATTGGGCCTCGCCAGTGCATTTGGATCCAAGGAGACTGGCGTCTCTGTGGTAACTACTGCCGCGATAAGTGCCCTGATGAACATCCCTTTTCACATATGCAGGATCTTACGACATGCTTCGTAGGCAAAACATCACCAGCAAAATTGATTTATTCCGCGGGTGGAATCTGCTACATGTTTCCCTCCACAAGCCGGCTAGGTATCACTAGATCTTAACACCCAGAGGTCAAATCAAACTGATGACGACCGCAAACAACTCGGTACTCTCTCTGCAATAGAAAATACCCTCATACCAGCAATTACATGAGAGTGAATATGTGGAATCAATATGAAACGTCACGTACGTTCAAAGTGGTACGTCCCATGAACGTTTTCGACCGTCAATGGTGAAGCATAACCAGAAAATGTCCAAATCCGTGGTGGTAAACAAAACGACTTTCGCATAGGTGTAATAATGTCATAAAACGTACTACTGACAGGGAGGAGAAGTAGACGACGAGTAGAGGGGAAGTTAAAACGAATGTTACATTGCTTTTCTCACCAAATTCCAGTGACGGACGAAGACATTCACAAGACTGCTGTGAGTAATCCATTTGGTTCCCACGAGTCCTTGCGAACAATACCGCTCGAAACTTTCAGTGCTTTATGCGCGGAGTCACCTACAGGTTAGCTCCACTCATTACTACATGGACAACCCAGCTACTAGCCCTTCTGGGGAGGCGCATCTTTCGAATCTGCGTAGTTTGTCTGAACGGCTGACTAACTATGGTGCTACGGTTAACCTGGCTAAATGCTAATTAGACGAGTCGGCCATCGATTTTCTAGGTCGCCGGGTTTTAGCCAATTTAGCTACTGCTCTTCATTCCAAAGTTCAGGCCATTCAGGATTATCTCGAACATTTTCTTTTAAGCAGCTCCACACATTTGTGGCCTGGTAATCTGTTAACGTCGATGCACCCTTTTTGCGCGCATATTATGCAGCTGATGACCGATCTTCTCTGTGCAGGCCACGGTAAACTGTCATTTGCCGGTTTAGCGCGTACAGTCTCTGGAGAGCTTCAAGAGGTTACCTCCATTGTAGTCCTGCTCGCTGATCCTGACCCTAGCGCACAATTGTCGATTGTATCCGACGTTTCCGCCACGGCTGTTGGCACTGTGTTACAACAGTACGCAGGAAACCGTTGGCTACTTCTCGCATTCTTCTCTGAAAGGTCGCCACTCAGGGAGACTCGCTGTACTGTTTTCGGGAGAGAACTGCCTGTCAGTTATCTCGCGATATGCCACGAGTCAGAATACATCATCTCACTTACAACATACCTGTGACATCTGTGAACAAAATTTTGCCAGTTACGTTGATCGGATCTAGTTTCCGTCAAATGCTTCGTAAGAAAGGTGGGACTATGGGCAATGTTTAGGTATACCCGGCATTTTTTTCATCATAGCGCAACCGTTACAACGAATGGAAACAACATGCGTACACCGGAACAAACAATTTAATACTCCACAAAACTCTTGAAAAACCTTTTTCGCTCCCAACTGGTCGTTCCGTGCTCTTCTCGACCTTGAAGCATTATACTGGGAAACTAAACAATTGCAATGAAATTCATTTAAAGAAGATAATAAAGCGTAGTGCTACCACTGATGTGCGATGAAGCAGCATTTGGTGATCTCAAAATAGTACAACAGACCTCGAAGAAATCAGCACTCGTATGACGAAATTTACGTACGCGTTCTTCTAGCCATCATGGAATGAACTAGTGTTCCAATAAATATCACACAATTTGCGTTTTACCTCCTTCTTTCTATCTCAATCCTTCATGCTGATTGAAGGACATCGGATCTGGTGGTGCTTCAAGTCCGGAATCATTCTGTGATGAACCGTCAGTTGTGGCCATCCGTGTTGGGAAATGCCGCTACGAAACCACATACGATCTCATGTGTCCCGGGAGTTATGCCGTGGTAACCTGGGGATAACCTATACGTGCCCACTGTGCAGTGTGCAGGAATCCTCCTAAGGTACTACTTCACAGTTTTCACAAGACTGAGATGTTGGCTTGCCGTTCACTCAGTGATCGCGACTGAATTTTTTTGCTTGCATGTATTTTGCCTCATGTAAATCTGAGATACTGTATACATTTAGGCATACTCATGCAGCATGCAAACAAACCAACGTTATCAAAGGTAGCTAGCAGACGACAGACAAAGGTCATTATGATCTTGTGTACAGTGTGAACCGGAAGTTTGAAAAGTTTACAAATCGTACAGTGGGCAAACTGAGCGTATCCGCAGTTCAGTAAACTACTGTTCCGGGCTGGTTCGTTTGGGTAGAGACGATTTATTGAATCGTTCATTAATGATTCAAGTTCATACCGAGTTACACGTCACCTGTTAATCCAGTAAATGTCCCTCTCAATACCCAACGCCTAAGGCAGTGATTTATTTTAAAAACTGTCGATGATAAAGCGCCTGCAAAAATGGGATCTAATGCGATGCTGACTGAACCGATGTACAATAAAGTTAGCTCTCTCCCCAAATATGAGAAACCGTCAGAAATTGAACGAAGAATGTGCCCATGGAACAAAATCAATAACTAGGCAACGCTCAGTAGTGGGTAACGGTAAAACGGAATTAAATCCACCCAACCAATAGGTTGCTGGTTGGTTCAGAGCACTACGACCGTTTGCACATCGAGAAATGATGGAGAGTATACGCCACTCAAGAAAAATTATGGGGATAGACGTCTGGAAATTCACTGAGCTCACAGTTAATATGTATGGGAATAAAAGTTAGCACTGTCGAACCATAAACAGAACGGATATGAATTTTCTGAGTTAAATCGTTTTTTAAAGGCTCTCCGAGAGGGCCGAAACGTTGCGAAAGAGATGACTCTTTTCGTTTTACCTTGTTGTGGCCTAACTGAGAATTTACTTAATAATGTAAGGAGATACAGTAGCAGCAGCCAATGAAGGACCGAAATGACCAACGTGATTTATTTGGTGGGGATGATAAAATGTCAATCGCGGCAATCATTATCAACGGTAGAACTATCATGTAAGCTCGCAGTTGTCAGTTGTTCACCGATCAGGTATTAAGATTCAGGAGAAACCTTAAGAAACAGAATGGAAGAAAATAACAACGAACCTCGATAATGAACCCATCAGATTCACAGGATCGGACATCATC
This sequence comes from Paragonimus heterotremus, assembly GCA_013368495.1. NCBI lineage: Eukaryota > Metazoa > Platyhelminthes > Trematoda > Plagiorchiida > Troglotrematidae > Paragonimus > Paragonimus heterotremus. Next base: position 8,272 of record LUCH01018282.1, read on the forward strand.
CGTTCACCCGATCATCACCAAATACAACAGTCGCGTAGCGATGCAATGATCAAGAGCATATGACACCAACACATACAAAAAAATGCCCAGCGGTGGGCAGTGAGGATGAAAAAACCGGGCGAGAATAACACTTGACATCATGAAACTTTGGAGGTGGTTAATTTTTGAAAGTAGATACAACTGAAGCCGCGCAGTTAGTGAATTCATAGAGTGAGACGAGTTACAACTGCATAGTGCCGACAGGGCAGTGAGATATATCAGCATTATTTATGCATTTTGAATGGCAATCAGTTGGTCGTTACCGCACTCTTACTCGTACTAACGGGGTCACCATGATATATGGCAATTTTTCTCCCACTATGGCCTTTTCGCATTACAGGTTGGAGCGAGTTGAAAAATCGTTTGTAGTAAGGTCGCCTTAGCCTTGTCGCTTGATTCCAGTAGGCAGCAGTTTCCCAAAGGATTCGTAAAAAAGAAAAATTGGTGGATCAGGAAGTGACAAGTCTTTCCCGGCAAATTACGGATATTCTGGGTTTCAAGTGGACAGTAATTAATTGTAGAAATTTACAGAAGTCCGCGAAGCAAATTGTGATGGTTCCAGAAATACGGAAATGAAATGGTTGACTTAGCTCAACCCTAGAGCTAGCTCAGAAGCATTAGTAATAACAACCGAATTAAGCAAAGCACGTGATTTATCTCTCGAGCTCAGTTGTACAGCGTATTGTTACCAATGTAATAAAACAGCAGTAATGAGAAATAGGTTTAGTGACGACCATCAGAAGCAGCCCCGAATATTTGGCTTGCCCAGATGGTGACTATAGGGTCAGTTATACCAACTTACATGTTTCCTTAAGGCATGTCGGGCATGGAAATAACACACAATTGTGTCGCATCCTACGGTAACATTTTGCCCGCATTTGGGCTGCCATTTTGTCCATCACAAACGTTTCTGACAGAGGTGTGATCTTCACCACCTGACAAATTGTTTCAAACAAATGATGCAGACAAACGTATCTTGCAACTCAAAAGTAACCGTACACTGCGGATCGTCATAGACCCGCTGAGTTTCCAAACGGAAACAGATGTAGCTTTAAGTGAAGACCACAAACGTGAAACTATTCAGAGCGCACTTTTGTCGATTGGTTCCGTGCTTGGGATCGATGTTGAAAACTTCCGAAAATTTGTACTCGCTGCTTCCTTGAGGGGCATATGTGCGTGTATCTATTATTGTTGCCTTTGATGCCGTGCGCCACACCGTTAGTCTCCATGTCTCTCAGTATTTGAGACGGAGTTTTCGCAACACCACTGTACACAAACCCAAATGCTTGTTGCCGGGGGTCTCAACAGATGACCACTGCTGTAGATATTCATGGTCGTTATAAAATCACCATGAATATCCGAAGCCTACTGCTCTAACTCGGTGGCAGAATTGTGGTAGTGAAACAAATGCCTGGAACCGTTTACTTCACTTGGATTGAGCCGACAATTTGTTGGGCTCGCATCGTACAGGATGGCAGTTGTGTCGTGATTGTGCTCTAAAGTAAAAATTTTGACAACCAACCTGGTTTTTCACTTAACGATTTAGAAACCTGATTGGTAACTTATATCATGAGGACTGTGTAATTGGAATTATGTGAACTCAACTCACTGAACACACCGTGACCCATGGCTTTTGCTCTTACATCGCTTGAATTTGATACATCAGTACGCCATCTACCAAGAAAAACCTCAGTAATAATCATACTCGCATTATCATGTTGCAAGCACAGACCGTCAGTCTTCGTGGTTGAACCAAGCAGGAAAATAATAAGAATGCTACAGTTACATTAAAATAATAATAATCTAACTACTGGATTCTTTGAAACTCAAGAAATCTTCATCATCGAATAGTACTATGACGTCCAATAAACAAACCACCACCCGAAATGGGATGTGGGGTAAAATCGATCTCTGAAAGAGACCGACAAGATAGGTATCAACATGCAGTGGAACAGATGTGTGGACTACAATAATTCTCGATACAAAAGTAATGAGGGAAGTCAAGGACTGGACTAACCAAAGATTGACAATGTTCGTGAGGCGTCCAATGATGCTGGAATGTATTCGGATTGTTCCAAACGTAGCTGAGGATGCGAAGTAACCGAGTTGAAAGTTAATCCAACAAGCAGGATGTTTTGAACTGGATAGCAACCACCGGCGTTGTGGGAAGAACCAGCAAGCGCGTGTAGCAGAGTTAATTTGAAACTGTGTTGTGTTGTTATTTTTACTCAGGTCAAACAAAGATGTACAATGTGGTTTGATGTAACAGGTACGCAGTGTTAGCGAAATGAGGTACAAAATACTGAAAGCCCTACATACATATACCTCATCAGATTTACATATGATGCGTCATCCTTTATTAACGTAGGATAATTAACTATCAACCCAACGTTAAAAACAACTTCAACGAAAAACTCATGTCTACCGTTAACATTCAAGCCAGCGATATTTTCGACCTTAGCGTTAAATAAAGAATAAAGCAATTAACGGGTGCTTAGGACAAATGTTTCAAGGTTCGTGATCGTTTGTGACACGAAAGTTAAGGACTCTTTAACCCATGGGACACATACCGAAGTATCATCAAACATCCAGTAAGCTTCATTTTATCGCCGCCTGGCCAAAGAGTTTACCTCCTATGCGCAGTTTCTACCTAGAGAAGGCTCGCAACCACTATCAAGAATGTTTCGGTTGTAGGCAGGAGTACGACCAACGATAAAGAATAAATGAAGACAGAAAGCGTGATCACAGACTTCTCACCAAACACCTGACCCTCCAAACTATGTAGGGTTTTTCTTATTTTTTCGCTGGCGATGCTTCACTTTTGTACAACAATGTTTTTGTATCACTCTTGCATGTTTCTTGAGTTGGTAAAAGTGACCTTGTTACATGATACACATTTTGTACACACTGATCTGTCTCCTCGCTGTCATGCAGTCGCTTGACGATGCTACATGGACCTTCCACCTAATGTTTTTGTTCCGTCGTACAACGAACAGCAGCGCAGCTCAGGTTGCGCTCCAGAAGTCCAAGGTAATTCCATAACACCCAAAATTTCGAAATGCTGGTAATTTGAATTATTGTAGTGTGCGCCTTGAACACTTACTATGAGTGAAATATTTTGATTACCATAAGTTGCTGAAACCCCGCAACTATTCTGTTGTGTTCGTTCATTTTGTTATCACCGGTAACGTGGCGATATATGCCTGCATTTACATGGGTTAGTCATCAACTGGTTTCTCATCACTGCAAACATTTGACGCAAACAAATACCACAATAAACTAAGTTAATTGGTGCAATGCAGAACAAAGTGCTGGGCAATTAACGGGAAGTTTAACATTGTAACATATCCTCCAGGCTTTCTGGAGCGACGTTTGGGTTGATCCTCAATATACGGAAGACTTCATGTTATTGGAGTTTTGGTGTTATACTTGACTGGTGAAATTCTCAGCTGATAAATACAACATCGCTGTGAATGGTTGTCATATATCAGAGGGCTTTATTAAGCTAGACGGTCATTATGTAACAGTTCGCAGCCTGGATATACGTCATTACGAATCATTCATTTTCGCTGAACACATCTTTCGTGGTGGCCAGAACTAAAGGAACGATAAGCCAACTGAAGTACACATTCTTCCTCCTAGGTGCTTGACTACGCCATTGTAAATTATGAATACGACCCCGCCTTGAGTATCACACGTTTATATACAGTCACGCGCACGAGTCTGAGAGGCCAACTCTGGAAAGTCTCAGGTTTCGCGATACTAGTTCCAAGGTTCGCACACTCAAGGTTTCCCCGGCCTTACATTAACGCGGATCGAAAATCTCAGGGAGAAGATTATGAATCTGCAAACAAACATTTATTTATTTACTCACCGTTCACAAGCAGACTTCAACGTAACGATTAAGGGCGTGGGGAACTGGACGTAAGAGAACCTTCACCACAATGCACGACAGCCGCCAGAGAGGACAAATGTTAACGGAAATTCCAGTTGACCTTCAGGATTCAAACAAATGCCAGCCTGGTTGGGCGGCGTTCCCAACAGTATTAGCTAAAACACTGTTATCCTAGTGAATGTAGCCTACAATAGTAGAAATGGTGCGGATTCATTATACAGCTTTGAGTAAAACTGCGATACCTACACAACACACTAGCTTTGATGCTAGTGGTTTGTAGTAAATTTACATTCACGAGATAGTGTGAACCGGCGCGTTGGTACTGACAAGGCAACTCTCACGTCGCAGGGAGTTTAGGATTTAGGGGACGTCGAAGGTGATCTTGCTACGCCAGCGTGAATTCACAAAGATTTTACTAAGCTGTAAATCTTCTCTGAGCTAAAGAGGACGTCATGAGACGTTCTTACTCGATCGCCATTGGCTACAGAGACTCATGATGAGCGTGGCACTCGTGCATAATTCAGTTTTCGGAAATGGGTCTGCAGTCAATCCCGTAATCTGCTCGCGACATTACTTGTATGAAACCTGTTCATACCATCTACTACTAAGCCAAAACCCTTCGAATTTTCCCATGCTATCAGCTTCGCTACTAGAAGTTATGGTCTAGACTTCAGAGCTTGTTACCGACTCTAACAAGATAGACTTTGCACTCAATTATTTTTAAAACTTACAAGTGAACAGGAGAACATGTTGTTAGACAATACAAATATCTACATATGTATGTGCATGTTTGTAATTATCCGATCATTCTGGTACGCCCCTAAATCATACTTGTGGTAGCCAACTTTACGTGGTTATTGACCACTACGCAGAAGCGGTTGTTACGTAATGCATTTGAAAGACTCACGTAAGCCATGGTAGTTCACTTTGCAGGGGACGGAAAGCCCACGCACTAAAAGGGATAATGCGTTAGTAATTTACAGAACTGATGGGTTGAAAGCCGTATTCACAGACACACAATTCAATGTACAAATTCGCAAGGGGGGGAGTTATTCAGTAGCACATGTGAAAGCGGAAATATGACAACGTAGTTTGTCGTAATGTACAAGTCAGCAAAAACAAACGTGTCGCAGTTATTTATTGCTCCATCCGGTAAGTGATCCTTCTGCTTGGTCTGATTACGTAGCCGCCACAAAATCTGGAGGGAAAGGAAAAAGCCACAAGTTGTTGGGCGAGTAGTTTGACTGGCGTCGTTACTGTTATACGGTGTACGCCAAAACTGTTGGAAATGAATCTAACTAACGTTGTATGTTCCAGGTTTGTTCAAGAATCTCGCGCTACCACTCGCGTTTCTTTTCCTACGTAGAACCTCCCAGTATATTACTTAACAATCTTTCTGCGTTGTTAAGCATCTGTTTCAACCTATGTACCGACCGTGTAAAACAGAGTGATCTCGAAATTCGGTAATGATCATATACTACAGAGGGCTGTTTGTCGATCTCCCTTCACGCTAAATGAGAACAACCGTTTGCTAATGCCACATAATTTGTTTACCAACACAAAATCATCAACTACACATGGAATGTTTGCTCAGTACTGTCATAACTCACTGTTCATCACAGTTCACAAGATCGTTTTACATATCCTCATTTATACGATTTTGCACTTCATTCTCCACTTGACAGATATTTCCAGTGCGGGAAAACATTCTGCAACTTCTAAACACTCAAAATCCTGCATTAGTTGAATAATTCATCATATTATCAAAATTCCGTCCATTTAGAGCAACAAACATGGTCATGACGAGACGTTCGTCCATATTCTTGCAACAACCCGAGATTACTTGCCTCCTCGCATTTCGGCAAAATTTTCTCTCTTACAAATTATACCGGCCACATTTACAGCAAATAATGGCAAAATACATCGACTTTCCATTTTTGGTACGCTCAGATCACTTTTTTCGACATGACCTTGGCCAACCGGTCGCGAATCACCTTGAAAAATGTAAATTGATGCGATTGCTGGGTATTTTTCCACCAAGCATTGCGTACATGGAGGCCATCTCTTTAGACGCACGTGCGCCGAATGCTTTCTCATAAACTGGAATTTTTCCCTCTCGTGTTCTCTCTTGTAGCTGTACCTGCATGAATGTCGCACTGTACAGTAATTATTTGTGTATTATGTATAATTATCGTGTATGGCCTTGTAGTATGTGCACTGATCTCACTCACCCGAGCGTAGTCATTACAGACGCAGTCAGAAATGGTTTTATTCTCAGTATCGTTGTCACTTAAATCTGTTTTGTTAGTGTTTTGATAATCGGTGAATCGAGTAGATTTTCACCATAAGAGATGGATGAGAATTAAATTATTTTAGAAATCTTCAAGTGAAGACGTGTAATCACTCAGAATTACATGAATGGGTAGGCGGACAGAAACGAAGAGCACCAATATGCGTATTTATTTGTTGTAATCACAGTTGAACTATATAGAATAGCAACCGAACTTATAAGAATCGCAAAATACAATTAGACACAACCATATAGAACGCAAATTGTCGAATCACACATATCAACCGAACCGTACAGGATGTTGGAAACGTTAAATGATTATATAACAGGATGAGTAAAAGCATGCCAATCTTGTTCGTCACAATTTGTACTGAAAAATGCCATTGCAAGAAATAACAGGTGTTAACATATTCCGTAGAATATGCTGGCTTTCAAAGCTGCTTAACAAGACAATTATATCGAAGTTATAGGGAGCGGGTTCCGGGGCTTGGGGATTGTAGACAGAAATGTTTCTGAGTGAGAATCTGTTTACAGTGGAACGCACCGTTCAACCCTACGGTTAGCACTGACTCGGTTGGGAGTTTTAAAGTATTATCGGAGCAGAGCAAGCGTGAGAGGCGACATGCACTACAACTTTCTTAACCGTTATTCCACACCAGTCCAACAGGTCATCAAATTATTACCTGTGACTGAATATCGCTTCAGTGTGCTTCAGTGTTCGTTGCTGAAGTGATTACAGTTACCATTACTGCAGCAGTCTCGTTGGATTTTTCTTTTATTTACGTCCATTCAGTTTTAATACTCAAAAACCTTCGAGCAATTTTTACCGACCAACACAAGAACGAATAATGAAGTATTTTTTCATCCTCGAACAACATATGACTCTGTGAAGCAATTAGTTCACACTAGCTTCCACCTGAGCACTGTTGTTCTCACAATTTCCATTTAACCATGTTTTAACTGCCATTCGTTGTTGACATCACTTAATTATGTATTGTGTGTATTCCCCGTGATGCAGATTCCTAGGTTCGTACGCCCCAGGTTTCCTGAGCCTTATGTTCACGCGGATTAGAAGTCGTAGTGATGAAACAACGAAACTGCAAGCAGACTTTATTTATTGATTTACTCACTGTTTACAAGCAGACTACAATGCAACAAATGAAAGCTATAGAGAGTTGAACGCACGGAAGCCGCCAGAGAGGACAGATGTCGACGGAAATTCCGGTCCATCTTCAGAATTCAAACAAGCGTTAACCCAGCAACACACGTGGCTGACTCGGCCAAGTTGGCCGGGAATAGAACAGGTGTTAGCCTACCTTTTCTACTCCATTGATCAACCAAAAATGAAAACTGCGATGAATGGCACATTATCTTGGGACTAATTTTGTGGGCGAATAATGATTACGAATAACCTGAGAATTTTATTTTCCACTTGCAGTGGACAAGTCAGCATGCGCTATACCTTCGTTCATTAACAAGTTAATACGCCAATCCCGAAGAAAAATCGAACCGTAGTCTCAACAGGCATTTAACACGGATGCTAGTTGCAGAACGTGATTTCCCCAACTTTAGCCGTTTGGAAAAATA
>LUCH01018283.1:0-16147 GCA_013368495.1 Paragonimus heterotremus
ACCCTTGTGCCATCCGCGTTCTTGGATCACAACACTACGTTGTCATTCGCCTTGGCGGAACTTCTGCCATGGCGCGTTCACACTATTCCGATAGTCTCTTATTATACCTCGTCCTCCTGGCGTTCGGAGCTTGCTCTTTTGTTCCTGAATGTCGCCTGTGTGTAATATACTGCTTGTGAGTAGTATGCTATTCACAACGAAACTGCCTGTCATACAACATTGCTTCATTGGTGATGATTGTGATTGACTTCTGACCACTTTGTTCCTACAGTGAATTCCAACATCTAATCGACTCTCCATTCGTACGCACATCAGTAACCAAGAGCTGACCTGCAAACTAAGCACGATCGGCGGTACATTATTTCTTTGTTCGACGGACAGGCGTCCCCAGTAACCCCAGTTTGTAACCCATGGGCGTGAATGGAAAAAGAACCGTAAATACAGTTGACTTCATGTAGCTTTCTAACAGACGGTCTAGCTGTGTTCATCATCTGGTTATCTGGAAATCAGAACACCCTGGGAAAGACAGTGAAACAACCAACTAATTTTTGTGACGGAGAATTCGGCGAATGGCGTGAAATGATCACAATCCGTAGGCATTAAAAAGTGTACTAGTTATCTACTGGCAGAAGGTACTGATATAATCAGTTTCGCCGCGACGGAACTGAAATTTTACATCCTACCATGTAATATACCAGCGGCAGCCTTCAATGGTGTGCCGTACTACACAACATCCGTACAATTGAATATTATATACAGTCCAGTTTTGTGAATGAACGAAATGCGTCCACCTCATAATGCATTTCTTACTGCCGTCTTGATGGTGAGGAACTATTAAAAATGTGTTAGGTCACACTGTATGTGTGTATACGTGCTATAAGATTATCCTTGACCTTTTCTCCTACCTTGGCGTAGTGGTCAGGCTTGTGTGCTGTTTTGATCCGGCGGGATGTGCTGACTGCGACTATGATCCTTGCAGGTTCAGCTATGTCAGATTGGCCAAAGGAGGAGCAGCCAGACGAAAGGCAGATGCATTCGTTGTGTGCGGTGCCGGTGTGTTGTGCTTCGGTTTGATGTTATTTTTGCCCGACTTGATTCTGTATACGTCACCGGTTTGTCTGTGCAGTATTATCTCTGTGTAAGTGCGGTGATTCTCTTGGGTGATTGATGCTGTTGCGTGGGTGTGTGCGTGTGTGTTGCCTGCTGCCTTGCAGTAGAGGCTTTTTAGTTAAAGGCTTTGGGTGAGGGTCCTAATCGTTCTCCTGTCTAGGTATGGGCGTCCTGACAGTATCCGTAGCCCACATAAAATGTGATGACACAAAATAAACCAGATACCATACTGCATCGGCCCTCGCGCAGGATAAACCTGGTTGCCCTATCTGCTGCACATGGCAGGGTGGATAGGCGAAAATATACTACTGCCAGACACTCATCCTCATACTGTTCCGCCCAACATGAATCCCCGAGCAGATAATGCTCGCTCAAGTTTCAGTAACCTGAAGAGCAACCTGAAACAGGACTGGAGACGTAAGACGCTCTGTGTTGGAGTATGGAATGTGCGCACGCTGTTGGATAGATGCGGCGCCACATGACAACGAGAACGGCACAGTGCACTGATCGCGATTGATCTACGTCGTTATGGAATCGACGTAGCAGACTTGAGCGAGACAAGGCTTGCGGACCAAGGTAAGTTACGGGAAACAGGTGCCAGGTGCATCTTCTATTGGATAGGTTACCCGGTATATAGTGCTCGGTAGCATGGTGTTTGTCTCGCAGTCGTCGATCACATCAGTGCTTTGATGATAGGCGAACTGCCCGGCATCAGCCCTCGAATGCTGTCTATGCGACTCGGTCGAGGTAAGTGTGCTACATTTGTTAGTGTTTATGGTCCAGCTGTGTGTCACATTGATGATACAAAGGACCATTTCTATGGTCAGCTGTTCGCAGCAATCCGGTCGATGCCGGTATCTGATCGACTGTTCGTTCTGGGTGACGTGAACGTTCGAGTCGGGCACGACTCGGTGGCTTGGCCGGAAGTCCTCGGACCCTATGGCATTGGTTCAGCCAATGAGAACGGTAATCGTCTGCTCCACCTGTGTGCTACTCACGAGCTGACTATCACGAACACCCGATTCCAGCTGGACGCGAGTGACATCACGACATGGACTAACTCACAAGGCGATCATCACTATTTACTTTATGTGATTGTGCGACAGCGCGACATTTGTGAAATGCATATCACGCGAGTGATGTGGGGTCTTGAATGTAGCATCGATCATAGATTGATCAGGAGCAAATCGGTTACTCATATCTGCAAGCCTGTTTATTGTAGATCTTTCTGACAACGCTAAAAGTTGGATATCAACCGACTGGACAGCTGCGAGACGGAGACTGCTCTCCAATGTGCCCTTGCATCTCGTCTGCACGACGTTCCTGCATCCACTCCTCCGAGGGTATGTGACAATTCATCAAGGAACGGATCACGACAGCAGCTATCAAGACGACCGGTCGCAAACGCCAGAAACATCTGGACTGGTACGACGACATCGACGCGGTTATCATCGAATTGGTACGAGAGAAGAATTCGACGTTTTCTGCATCTATAGTGGACCCAGACAATGAATCAAAGAAGGTCACGCTCCGGACTATCCGCCATCAACTGGCTGAGCGTGTCCACCGAATCAAGGACAACTGGTGGATGAAGCAAGGCGAGCGGATGCAGGGTTTCACAGATCGTCGACAACATAAGGAGTTCTACGATTCGCTTAAAGCGATCTTCGGTCCATCGATCCAGACCACTAAGGCGCTGGTAGACGTGGACACAGGCTGTTCGTGCACTCAGCCAGAAGACATCATGATGGTCTGGCGCAAACACTTTGGTAGCCTACTAAATCGTCCTGCTACCATTGATTGGTTGATCGTGAACAGCCTGCTGCAACAGGCCAGCGGGCCTTCACTTACTCTCACTCCCGAACTACTGGAGTGACAGTCAACGGACCACGCGAGATCCACGGCTAAGTAAACGATCACGTCGAGCCCGGTTGATCATACGTCCGGTCATTCCGAATGAATCCATATGTTATATACATTTCCCAAAATCTCGCTGAAACGTTCGTCCGTTTCCTTCAACTTCCTAATATTGATGCAGTATTTTTCAAGCTGTTCAAACAAATTACGATACTTCGCAATGGTTGCTTCCGGCGCTGTGTGGATTCATCAAATAGTGGTCAACTGGACAGCGTTTGACCGGGATTGTGTCAGTTTAAGTTACCTGGGTGCGTACCAGTCATACTGTTTATCTTAATGACACCAACGATACTCACAGGTCTGATGGTCCAATGGATAGGGAATTCTGTACTGAATGCGAGGATTGTCGAGTTTAGAATCTCGACCTAATAACACTTATACTTCCTACGTCAACAGAATAACGAAATCTGTTCTGTTGGAGTCTCGGCTTGATGGTGAAATATGGCATAGCCACTATTTTGTATTTTCATGGTGGTAACCAGTAAAACTGACGATAAACTAGCCAGTACAAATCAGTGGTCAATTCCAGTATAGTGTATACTGTTTTGTAAGCTGATTTTTTATTAAACGTACTCTTACATAAACCTTATGAATTCTGAAACAGCAATGTCCAGGATCTAGTGTCACACTCCACCTGACTGTTACTTATTATGACGGTGTTTTGTTGTGTCATGTGGCCAAGTTCATCATGCACTGTGCGCTGAAACTACACGCTGAATTATGCAGTCTGAAGCTGAACAACAGTCTGACGAAGTGACCGATGCCAAGTCAGATCAAGTCAATAACAACTTCCTGCATCTGAAGGTTGGTCTGTTCAGCGTGAACGTATAACCAACGCAGTGGGGGTGTTTACACTAGCAGTACTTGCTCATCTGTTAAAAAATTATACCAAAAAAACGCTTCAAAACAACACGATCAACCGCTATGAGGACTGACCGAACTGTTACAAAAGATAGTGCTTGTTCAGAATTATGATATCTCCTCTTGCTGCATGTCCCAAGTTAGACTGAGGACGGCAGGATTTGGTCTGCCGAATAGGCAGTAGCTCGGTGAATTTACCGTGCAAAACAAAGTGCACGCAGATGGTAAGCCCGCAGAAAGGTGTGTCTTAGTGTCCATTCTCCAAAAAGCAGACATAAATCTACGGGGAACTGCACAGCCATTTTGGAAGAAAGTATGTAATGATGAGGCATAAGTTAAGAGAACATATATGTCTCTGATAAACAAAACACAGAAATATATATTTCTTGCCGAACTAGGGAGGATTCTCAACAAAGGATACCTTATGGGTTAGTGTAATGAAGTGGTTGAAAGCGACAAATGGAAGAAGTGGATAATTACATTTTTAGCTCAAAAGTTCTTGTTACTAATAACATTTGGGGAGGTAAACTATTTTCGCTCATTATTGAGAAGTTAAGTTTATTGAAAGTTAGGAACGGCTCAAAACAAATTTGCTAATCCAGTCGATCATCATGAAATACAATGTAAATGAGTTGTCTGTTTAAAACTTCGTAAAATCAATTCGAAGTTGCACTCATATGTTTGGTAGATAATGTAGTGCATTCAATTCTGTCTGAATATGTTTTAGCCCTCAAAGGTAAACAATGAATAGTTTTCCACATTAACATAATCTTTAAGCTTAATCAAAATCGTTGTCGCGCATCACGTTCACACAGGACTGACACCGTATCGCTTGAAATCAAAGACAGCCTGTATAACACAACATTTGATGCTTTACAATTCACGGACGTATTGTGTTCCTAGTAAATGTTCGAGCCCATCTGTACTCTGGACGGAGACAGTTCGTATCTAAAAACATACACGAGTAAAAATATTCGTGATTATGTGAGGTTTGTCTCAACGGTTATTCATCTGTTATACACTGCGTGAAGCAACTGGCGGACATCTAGATTCTTGGCAAGATTTCAGTTAATGTGAAATCCAGAAAGTTCACTTTTGCAAAAGAGTATAACAACGTGACAAACAGCGGCTAAGATGTGGGTTTTGCTTTTTCAACATGGATAAACAAAAGACAGAGTAAAACTGTTAGAATGAATGTTATCTATGCCTTTATGTATAAAGTCAATTTGAATCAACACATTTTCAATTTAAAATGACAGTGAGGTATCTGTTTTCTTTGATGCAGTGATTCCCCGAAATCAATTTGAAAAAGGTCAACAGTATAATATAAGATGTCCTGTACACGGACATTTTGTTCGCGTCTCGCCTGTTACTACAGCGAAATTAATGCAGTCAGTATATAGCAAGCAGGCACGTCAACAGTGGTGAGAAATGCGAGCATGAAAAGCGAGATCAGAATGATCGAGACTCAAGAACAGGATATTCGGATGACGCAACATGAGGCTGATAATGATGGTTATGTTACAAGGTCAAATGGTCATGGGCAGTTAAGTGAGGTGTGGAGGGAATATTAATAAGTACCTTTAAACTGGACTGAAAACGAGACTGTTAGACGAATGCATGGTAGAAAGTAAAATAAAACGTTCAGAACAATGAGGAGTTTTCGGGAATGGGGTAAAATTACCAAAGGAGGGATAAACTGATAACCGTTTTTTTCTGGTAAAATAACACGGGGTTGGTTCGACGAATGGCAGCAGCTTCTACAAGTCGTAGACTTTGCTTCGTTCTAGAGCGATATATGATATGAAATGCAGTATCACCTCAGACTCGAAGACCCGTCTCTTATAAGTGTTTCGTGAGTGCACTTCGGGCAATGCCAATTCCGGTGGTACATAGCTTTTTTGGAGTGTGTTTATTGATGTGCGTCTCCAGTTGCCTCGATATGCGGCCAGCGTACTTGCATGCAGAAGTACAGGTAGAGTCATATATTAGATTTGACTGGGCGATCAAAGCAACTGGGTCCTTCCTTGTTGAGCTCGATAGTTGCGTAGTTTCCTCAATGAATACCACCTTCGCGGCGTTGTAGATCCTTCTTGTTGTAGCTGTAAGTCTTCGTCTGATTAAAGCTGAAATCCCATCTCCTTTAAATGGTAAACGAAGGTAGACATTTTTTAGTGGAGCAGCTAGTATAGGGGGATTATGTCCTGTTGACTCAGTGTATTTCTCGATAAACTGAGGTGGATAACCGTTGTCTATCAGTGTATCACGAAGGAGTTGTTCTTCATTTTCAACCTTATTTGGTGTAACAATCTTACGAGCCCCATAGAACAAAGTACGAAGGAGGCCACATTTGTACGAAATTGGGGCAAAACTTTTAAAATGTAAATATCGCCCAGACCACGTTTTCTTATGGTATATGCTTCTAGACAGAGAACCATCTATGGTTCTATGCAGCAAAATGTTTAGGAATGCAATTTTATCGTTCCTTTCGGTTTCTATCGTGAACTTAACGGTCTTGTGCAGGGAGTTCAACTGGTCATGCAATTGGTTCAGTTGAACCACCGAATTGAAAATGATGAAAGTGTCATCTACGTATCGTCGGTGAAATTCCCTTCGTCGAATTGTTGTTTCAGCCTGCTGTTCAAGATATTGTGAACCTTTATCGAAACTATCTGTTTTTGATTTAGTTTTATATACAAATCAAATCTACCAACATGTGAGCATTTTGCTAGAGAATTCTGTACTTCAGTTTTCCGTCATCTTCAAAACCTAGCAGTCTTGAGCTCATGTTTGCATGGGAATTTCACCCGCTTGTACATATTTACTTAGGAAGAACATCTTATGGGTTTTCGTTGGAGCGCATGATTTTGTACGAACCATTCCCTGTACGCGATATTTTAGTACGAAAACCAACAGACAGATCGATGGGACACATGTTCTATCATATTACACTGATGGTTTTGCTACGGACTACCGATGATTGTTTCTACCGTAAGTTGATCAGTCTATTTGAACATTTAGAGGAACACCTTTTCCAAACGATCAAAGATAACCTATTTAGAGTATACACTGGGGAATTCTGCTTCCTTCTTAAGTTGACCTGACAGAACACCCAAACTTCAGCACCCTTCATGTTCAGGTTTTTTTGCCGAAAATATAGACGTCTTTCCAATAATCTTTTCAGATACAGCATTATCCGTTACCATTTAAGAGATGCCGTAGGTGTGATATCGTACATGTAAAATCTTACCCGATCGTTGTAAATGTCCTTAATTGATCGAAGATATTAGCATTCTCTACAATTGAAAGGTGCTCGCTGCCGTATTCATCGTAGACTGAATTACGTGTACGACTTACCTCCACACCAGTTTGTGTCCCCACCTAAAAGATATACCTCCTGTACATGCTGCCTCTTTTGTGTTTACCGTTTTGTTTGTTCCTTTGAGACAAGCTACATAGACCGCACAGCAAGGCGACTATCTGAACGCGTGCGGGTGCATCATCCGGCGTGACTAACTCGAAGATCGATAAAGGCTTGCTAGTCGGCAGTCGCTCCACATTTGGTCGAATCGAACCCAGCTGATTCGCTCAAACCGATGTATCGTGTCTGCTTAGCGCGATCGAAGCGGGGCAAAGGTCGTTTGTTAGCCATTGCAGAAGCCATCGCAATTCGCTTACACTCACCTTCGTTATGCTCACAAAAACGTTCGGTCAAAACACTGAACCTCCCATGGTCATGTATCAATAACCCGGATCGATCTGCTATGTAAAAGTGCATATTTGCCAAAAAATGTTTACCACTCAAGTTACTGGAATCACATAACTGGATTTAACGATTCTGACCAACTTGACATTGATAATTACCATCCCTCACCCTATTGATGTACTACCCCTGTCGAACCCATATAAATGTGTTGTATTTAGCCTGATGATGAAACGCTGAAAACAGCTTGTTTGCTACGCACTTCTTCTCATGTATAGTTATCCCAAAATTTCGCTTACCTAACAGCCACTTCCAAACGCCGTATAATGAAAGAAATAACAAAAGATAGTTTGCAGCTGGTTTCGGTCAATTCAGTCACGTGAAACATCCCAGTGGTGCTCACTGTTGTAGCATAGATCATCTTTTTTTTAAGATATGCTCTATGCAGTATCGATGAAGTCTCACAGGAAAAGCACCAACCCGAAACTAGGAAGTTTTACGACGAACGACTTCAAACCACAGGCGAAAGCAACGAAAACCATACTTAACTGTATATAGTATGTTGATATTACACACTAGGTAAGAGGAGATGATAACAATATCAAATAGCTTGGTTGAAGATCGCCATTTCTGAAAAACTGCCTACACTGCTCGAATGTTAATTCCGTGTTTACTTCAACTTTCCTCTTAGTTCTCGCTCACTTGGTCATAACAACCATGAAGTACACCGCAAAAACCAGTAGGATTCCTCTTTTTTACACTTTTCCACGAAGAACAGCGTCTTGCGTTGACGAAAAGTATCAAACTACTGAGTAAAACTAACAAACGTGTAATTGTTTCACACGTAGTTCAGTCTCGATGGTTAATAATATATTTCTTGAAAACAAGCCTCAACGATTTAAGAATGCTTTACCTCAACAGTTAATTCTATAGATAAGCGAGTAGAGGGCACATCACCAGCGGAATCAGTAAACCCTTGGATTCCCCGCAAGGTTAATTCCAGCTTCACCGACCGGTAGTCCCGGGAGATTTAAGTTGGCATCATGTGGTTACAGTACATAAATCGAAACTCATAGTCTCCATACAAATATCACCTCTAACTAGAAAGATTCTCAGATTGAGGATCGTTAACATAGTTTGCTTCTATTCAAAATCGATAACTCAGGACAGACGGTTATGTGATATAGGAAATTGTCTACATACGCTCATCTACTTGTTTACTGCGCTCATCTATACACACAACAACCATTCACCTCATTTTCACATAACTCAGTTCTAAGGATATTGACTAACATATCCATATGCACCAGTATTAGCGGTGGAAGTTATGGTATTTGATGAAGAATATCATGCGAGACGGTGAACATGAACGAATGGGCTCACACGTGCACAGAGTGTTAAATGGAACGAAGTCTGTTCTCAGCTGTTCAGATAGTCCATCCGTAACCCGTTGAGTTGAACGGCTCGTCTAATAGCTGGGATAGTTTTGTGAGTTACCTGAGTCTCGTGAACGGTCGATATGAAAATCGACTACTGTGTCCTCGATATAAAGTACTTTTGTAACTCTGTGGTTATTTGAGACAGCTGTGACCCTTATTACATCTAGAATCAATAACCTCTGCTTTGATGAGTACAAAATTTATACTTCGATTACTTTGAAACTGGCTGTCCCATAGGAAGTCGGTCACCCGAATCAATTCGTTTATATTGTCTATCTAAACTAATCAACATTCACGTTACACAGATTATCTTTCAACTTGATGGACAAATAAATTTATGGTCTTGATCAATACGGAAGACTACCTTTGAATATAACTTATAATCATGGCGTTACTTTAAGGGGTTTTCTATTGTGTTTCGCATGATAAAATGCACAATTTCTTTATTCTGATCACTGATTCATGCCAACATTTCACGAAACTGCAAAGCCACTCACGCAGCCCCTTGACAGATCGTTTCGTCAATGCGCAACCTTCCTAAAGTAACCACTAATACAACAGTTTCTTTCTCGTTCATTTATGTGTTTCAACCTTGTTCATTTCGTTGTCCATTTTGTGGAACCTGGGTATGGCAGTCTTATTTAAAGTCACTTGCAGCCCCGAGTGAACAGAAAGCGTGGGGTTCGATCCAAGATTTTTCAGGCGTTAACAACCCGCATACTACCAACAATTTGCCTATCAACTGATCAGTCTGATCCATGCCACACCTCGGTTCTCATTCCATCGTCTGATTCCAAGCCTTGAGTAAGATTCGAAGTAGAACTCAAAGCAAATGGCGAGCTGCACCATCGTGTTTCATTAAACATGTACACGCTAATGACCAAAGCTAGCAGTAACTTTCTGTAACGATTAATCAACGTTCACTTGTTGCTTTGTGGCTGTATCAAGATCACCGAACCAGCTAAACTCACTCGAAATTTAAGGAGACAGATGGTAGTTTAGTTTGATTGGAAGGGGAAGTCAGAGGTGTGTTCAGCCGGCTGTTGGAAGACTGAAGTATAGGTACTGATTGCATTAGATTGCGAATAATAAATAGGACGCGAGTGAACTGGAATACATTCCTGTATGCATTAGATCAACCTAGTGAGAATGACCCGATACTTTTGCGGTTTCGCTGCTGTGGCCAATGTACTACACAACACGAGCACACTGAATTTGTCTCGACTATATGCTTATTAATTTGACGTCACTTACATGTTGAGATCCCCGCCACTTATGAGATTGAGAATGGGCACGGAACCGAAAACAACGTGTTTGAGGAAATGTCAACAGTTGAGCGCTTAATAATAACAGGAACGCTAGAAAGAATAATTCACTTGATGCCTAGGATTACCGAACTCCAGTTTGCTTTGGCAATTTTCTCCAGGGAGACGACCTTAAAACAGTAACTGTTTGATGACAGAAATGAGGAAAAAAAATAAGCGGTAACACAACACTCTAAAACATACTGGCGTTTTGTTCAGGGATATTCAACAGTAAGAATGATTTCATACTGTGAATAAATGGGTAAAAGCGGTGGTTCCTCTGTTGATTTTCACCATCACCTTAAGTCCAAGCGATTCATGTGTATCCAGTCTGCGGTTATTTTTAGGAGTGTTTACTGTAAACCGGAGTTGAAGAATCAAATTACGTTAAGAAACCAATTATGCTAAAGCGTTGGCTGACAGTTAGTTATGAAAACGATTCACACGGTGACCCGATTATTGACAGTGTAGCATCGGATGAAAACCGAATTGATTCGGGTGACCGACTTCCTATGGGACAGCCAGTTTCAAAATAATCGAAGTATAAATTTTGTACTCATCAAAGCAGAGGTTATTGATTCTAGATGCAATAAGGGTCACAGCTGTCTCAAATAACCACAGAGTTACAAAAGTACTTTATATCGAGGACACAGTAGTCGATTTTCATATCGACCGTTCACGAGACTCAGGTAACTCACAAAACTATCCCAGCTATTAGACGAGCCGTTCAACTCAACGGGTTACGGATGGACTATCTGAACAGCTGAGAACAGACTTCGTTCCATTTAACACTCTGTGCACGTGTGAGCCCATTCGTTCATGTTCACCGTCTCGCATGATATTCTTCATCAAATACCATAACTTCCACCGCTAATACTGGTGCATATGGATATGTTAGTCAATATCCTTAGAACTGAGTTATGTGAAAATGAGGTGAATGGTTGTTGTGTGTATAGATGAGCGCAGTAAACAAGTAGATGAGCGTATGTAGACAATTTCCTATATCACATAACCGTCTATCCTGAGTTATCGATTTTGAATAGAAGCAAACTATGTTGACGATCCTCAATCTGAGAATCTTTCTAGTTAGAGGTGATATTTGTATGGAGACTATGAGTTTCGATTTATGTACTGTAACCGCTTGCTACCAAATTATGTGTGCTATGACCACTGGGATGTACTCTTTATTTGAACTCAATTTTATCTTTAAACCACGCCTGACCGTTTTTCTGAACTTGATGCTGAAATGGGTTGTTAGAAATCTGGATATTCTTGGTTATCGAGAAAACCCTTATCCAAGTGAATACGTATCAGAGTTCAGAAGGAAGTTATAAATCTCGAGATGGTTTCAACGATGCATAGACTGTGAAGAAAATCATTTCCAGGGTGAGTGAATGAAGTAAAAGCCTGACCACTTCCTAGCAAGCATACAACGATTACACTGTGACATACGTCACATAATAGTTGACTTGTACCAGCAATGGATAAGCTATTCATTCTGTAGCAGCACTTCTGAGGATCAGTGTGACTGAACGCTTGGTTTGATGTCCTGAATATATGCGTTCAATCTGTCCTCAAATTCAACCACCCGTGACTTAGTAATTACAGACTATATTAGGTTTTTTCAGCTTAAAGCCGCCCTGATATTAGAAGACTGTTCTTTGAAAGTGAAACGGCTCACTTCATGTTTGAAACTCTGACGAATTATCCTGAAGATAGTTATTTTCATTAGACACTAGTATTTTTCTCAAGTGATGTTAGGTGATGTGGGATTTCTTCAGACTCCTCTGAAAATCTGTTACCGCATCTCGAAATTCCCCAGTCTGCTCAACTAGTGTAGGCAGGCTAGGAAACGTAGTGTCGTAACCCGTTTTATAGGTCTGGGTTGTAACTTTTGAATAAGCTGCCGAAACAAGGACGATAAGCAGATATATATAGCTCAAGATACAGACTCACTAGCGCTCTGAACAAACTAGTGAAACAATGTGGACGATGTCATCCAAACAGTCCAGTGAGTGACCCAATTGCCAAGTTAGCTTTCTTTGTCATTTACACTCTGTTAGTTGACAGGCCAGGGTCAGTTAAGACGGTCATGCCAAGTCGCGCTCCCGTATACTGATACCAAAATTGTTGCCTCCCAAAAAGTCCGTATGAAAGATATGCATCACTTTACATTCAGCCGTGTTTACCGGGATTCGGTTATCTCTGGCCTAATGGTGTAATGTGTTCAAATCACTATGTAGCCTTAAAATTTCTGTCAATTTGTTCACAATATAACCAGTTTTGCTGTTCGGTTAGTGAAATTAACAAAGAGTTGACAAGCTGCAGGATTGTAAGCATAGTTAGCATGAGGGGCATAAGTGGAAGTATGTATCCAGTGTCATATCTCTGGTAGCGCAATAACGATCTGATTAAAAAATTTACACTTTGAAATTAAACCGGCATTGCTTGGAGTAATGGATGTGTCATAAATATCATGGAGTAATGGATGTGTCATAAATATCATGGAGAACAAGCTCGTTTCCTGGTGCCATCTTCAGGCCAAATACAACACAATAATTATGAAATTAGTTGTCAAGTCAGGATTTTGTAAAATTTAGTACAGTGTGAATCTAAGGTCTTTTTAGGATAACGGACATGGATACTGTGGTGCCATATCAAGTGTCCTAACGACAGCAGGCCATGGTAACTTCAGCATACAGATTAGCGTTTCGCAATCGGATTCCGATCACCTCCACAGCAGGGTCGTGTCGAGCCTTCTGGTCAGTGGTACACTTGATAATTCGCCCTTGTAAGGCAATTTCACATAGATGACTTTCCGCTCGACAGAAAGCTCACTGTCTTGCAGTTCCCTTCGTTGCATGTTTCGAGTTAAGAATTTGTCTGGATATCCGTTAGCACGAAACGTTTTATATACGAGCTTGAGCTCACTGTCTAGCGTGTCCTCAGTACAAATTTTATTAATCCAATTTGTTAAACGGTATAGCAAGTCTTGTTTCTGTTTCATCCAAAATATGCTGTGAAAATGGGTATATTGTCTTTTTCACGTCTGCTTCCTATGCATGCCTCGTTGAGTCGATTCATCTGGACGTTCCAATAGTGCAACATCGAGGAAATCCAGTTTTCCATCTTGTTCTGTTTCCATAGTGAACTTAGCTTTCTTGTGAACTCTGTTGGCTAATGATAGCAAACAGTCAGTATAAGCGTTGCTATCGACGGTACAGAAAATATCATCTACATAACGTTTATACAGCATACACTCATCTGTCAGTCCTGTTAGCCTTGTTTGTTCTACCATGCCCATGAAAATATCATAAATGTATTGCATTTCCGTATGATAATCATACCTTACTTCCACAGTGAAATTTTTGGAGATTGTATCGTGAGAACACCTTCGACGTCCCGGAAACCCTAAAATCCATTCGACGTCCGGTTTACCATTTGAGTATCAGCGTACCCATTTATGTTAATTTGAATGCAAACTTACTACAAACCTCTGTCGTCAACGTTAGTGTGCCAGTGTAAGTACCGTAGCCCCACTTGTTGCTGTACAATAAACCTACGTCATCTCTATTGTTGTAGGCTACCTTCTCTAAGATAACATCTTCTGAGTTTTTATTTTCCGGTGTGGTACACATCAATTCCAGCGCTAGTTTGGATTCTCACGGTCAGTGGATGTTCACGTGGACAATCGTATTCCTTCGTGGCTGACGTGCGGTTGCACTAAAGGCAATTTCAGGTTTGCTTCCATAGCGCCTTAACTTCCCATTCGTCGACATCTGCCTGTTTGAAACATGAGTGGATCACTGAGTAAAGTTTGTTTGTAGATTCATTCGTCCGAACTGCGCAAGCAAGGTCGGATAATTGTAGTGGGGAAAATGGATGAACTGCTGTAAACAACGATGCGAAATAACGAGTGGAGACAGGTACTGGACTCACCAAGAATGAACAGTGTTCATGAAACTTTTAATGGTACTAGGAAAGTAGTCGGAGTGTCCCAAACGCAGTTCATGATGCGACGCGCTGGAGCTGAAGATTTTAATCTAGAAGTGAAATGTTTTAGCCGGCTGCAACATCACCGACCGTTGGAAGAAGAACTAGAATGTGTGTGTCGCAGAGTTTTATTCATGTGTTCTGTCTATTTTTTTACCAAGTCAAACAAAAATGTACAATGCGGTCTGATGCAACAGTTACGCGACATTAAGAGAATGGAGTACAAAACGGTGGAAACACCACAGGGGTACGAAACGCATAGCGGAGAAACTGGCATCACGAAAGCTGTATCATCCATGAGATAAGCTGTTATGGTATAACCTATTCAGACAGTCAACACTTGAAGCTAACATCGTTACTGTGGGATGCATGAACTGTTGTGCACAGGAATGATCCGTTCCTCATGTTCTATCAAATCTCGATATTTTCAAACCTTGGCACGTTAGTGACTTGCACGCAAGGGACTGCACGATAAATTATATTACC
Organism: Paragonimus heterotremus; assembly: GCA_013368495.1. Lineage (NCBI taxonomy): Eukaryota > Metazoa > Platyhelminthes > Trematoda > Plagiorchiida > Troglotrematidae > Paragonimus > Paragonimus heterotremus. The sequence continues at coordinate 14,814 of LUCH01018283.1, forward strand.
GGACTCCCGAGGACTCTTTAGAACTAGTTGCATTGTTTTTCACCCCCACTGTCTATTTCTAGAGGACACCATGACTGCCCAACAAGAAACGATGGTCATTATGTTGATACAATCATATGCGTTCAGTAGGGCCGAAAGTAGTTCAAGTTGAATACTATCGATCCACGTCAAATATCACATCCTCGGTCCAACCACTCAGTCGAAGAGTCGCGCTCAGTGGTTTTAAATTAGCACACGATCGCGTCACAGAGGTGATGGTTGGAATTTGTGCGTGAATGGAATCTGCTAATGTGACTTTGATCCATGAACATTGTCGAACTTGCATGAACATCAGTTGTGAATAAAGATCGAACCACTTGATCGAATGATAGTTGATGGTCAGTACTTTTCAGACAAGTTTTGATGATAACATTTAAGCGGTCAGACCATATATATTTTCAGTTTTTGATGGTTGATATATATCAGTGATATTCTACCTGACCTGTTTCTACGGTTAGATATTAGTTTACAATCTTGTGGCAGTCGGGAGCTTCGGTATCACACATATCCGAATGTGGCTAAGCGTTCAGATGACAATTCCGTGGTACCTTATTTGAGGTGAATTATTGTGGTGATTGTCACTAAACCTATTTCTCATGACTGTTGTTTCATTACATGGCTGAATACAAGTTGTACAATTGCACTCGACAGATAAATTACTTGCTTTGCCTAGTTCGGTTGATATTACTATTGCGTCGAGGCTAGCCCTGGGGTTGAGCTAATTTAACCACCTCATTTCTGTATTCCTGGAACCATCACAATTGGTATCGCGGACTTCTGTAAATTTTTACGATGGATTCCTGTCCACTTGAAATTCCCAATATTCATAATTCTTCGAGAGAAATCGAGGACTATTTCGAACGCTTCGAAATATGGTGTCTCACGGCAAAGAGATGAAAGCGGAAAAGAAATCCGCTCACTTCCTCACCGTAATTGGTAATAATGCGTACGGCTTGGTGGAAAACTTGGCATTTCCTGATTCACCAGTTTCATTTCCTTACGAATCCTTGAAGAAATTGCTGCTTTCGCACGTTCAACCTGTAAACTTTGAAGCAGCCAAACGAGCTAAATTGCATACGCTCGCGAGAAAAGAAAATCAGGATATCAGACAGTTTATTCTTGAAATTCAAACTCAACCTGCTTGGTGTAATTTCGAAGACCAATTACATACTCAACTCCGTGACCGTTTGATTGCTGGAATAAATTTGCGTGATCTACAACAGAAGCTTCTACTGCTTCCGAATTCCACTTTCCAGTCAGCCGGAACATTATGCGAACAGTATCAGGATGTCAAA
>LUCH01018284.1:0-15958 GCA_013368495.1 Paragonimus heterotremus
GAAAGTTTATCGCTGGGGAAAAATGGATGGCTGAGTAGCGTTCAAGCCAAACAGTCGATATATATATGTATATCCTGATGTTCGGTCATTTAAGGTGTTCTACAACCCATGTCCATCAAAACTGATGATCAGAGTAGTTGTTCATGCGTCGTTTTCTGGATATGTGAGATACCAACATCCTAACAACCCAATCATAGATTTTGATGTTCATACAGATTGAACATTACCCACAATTGATCGCAGCTGTCGCATTCTCATAGACTTCCCAGTCGGCCCATTCCGAAAAGAAGCAGTAGACTCGAGTTTCGCTCTCATTAAAGCTCGTCAGTAGGGCATATCCTCGCCACTTCCGGGACGAGAACCACGGCAACGCTGTTCGTGAGGCAACCGTGTTTACCACTACGTCACTGACCTCACATTAGGCACGACCGATTTATCATATGTGAACACTCAACCATTTTCGCTTATGAGTAATGATCAGGTTGCCCGATCGCCTCTAATGAGAGAAACTCGAGTTTAGTGCTTTTCGGAAGGGGCCGATTAGAAAGTTTGGGAATGTGACAGCTGCGATCAATTATGTGTGATGTTCAATCTATATGAGAACCTAATTAGTCAATGCATTGGCTCCTGTTCTCTTACATTGGTGAACAACATGAAGTATTTAGCAGGACACTGAGCAAGATATTCCAAGGGGTGGCGAGAAGGTCTCCTGCATTTGTCAAGAAGCTACAGAATACATTTCACGGCCTTCAATGACATCGACTGACTGACACATGAATAGGCTGGCATCAAGGTTCATGCGGGCGGTGCACGAACCAAAGCACTAAGATAGTGGAATGCTTTTCCTAGTTCATGCATCCCGAATATAGGTGACTTAAGATGTGGAAGGGATATATAATGTTGAGTACTGTGGCCCTACGCGCACATTCATCGACTAAGGTAAGCCAGCATCTCCTATGTAGTCTACGGGGCCCGGGTACAATCTTTTCAGAGGCGCGGAGAGTGATAGTATAAAGTCAGCGGGTCCTATAACTAAGATAGTTTGAGAGCTAGGGCAAAATCGGTTAAAGGGTTGTCGCAAACAAGATAGCTCAATGTGCCGGTGTTTACTGCTCGTCGTCGTCAGCAGTGGTTGATGCTAGTGCTCTGCTACTAAACAATCATGCGAGCGACGCACTACACAAAACTCTAGATCTCGATAGGAACATATGGCATCAAGCGACTTGTAAATGCAAGTGATACGGCATATGTGGCTTTCACTATCTTGATTCATTCATCGCATTACTTGCTTAGCTGCGATCATGTCGGTTTGCCCAATTAACCGTGACGGATCCTGGTTCCTTCAGCTACCCACTCTTAGTTAGGGGAACTTCATTCATTCACTTGCGGTGTTATAGCACGAACCGGTGTTCATCCCAACACAGGCGTTGGTTACCTCTTTGAGGAAAAATATCAAAGTAGAATGAAAGATGGATAAGGCCAAAGAGAATTAGAGGTGTGTAATACATGCAGATGTGATACGCTGCCGACCGACTCCTATCTACTTTACTCAACAGGACTGCCAAGGCGTTCACATTTCAATAACAGGCCGACGCTTACTTATTCCGCGGTTTTACCTAGTTAGTGGTGGTCTTAGTAAATAATGCCAGATATGATGAACACCCAACTGTCACGTGACAACCCGTGCACCCCCATTATTTTTCCGGCTGAACATACACCACAAATGTCCCAAAGTACACGAAAACCCTGCCCTCTTGGTATTTGCCACCTTTTCTGATTTTTGTCAGTGTCCAACGTTAACAGCGAAATTGTGTTCCTTCACGTGCTCCCGGGTACATTCCACATTCACCCCGTGAGCCAAATAACGACGGCTCTCAGAAAACTACGCACCTACTGGATTCTCTGTTGAAAGTCTCTGATGAGGTTAGATTCTTCTACACTTACAGCTAATTTACTTAAGGCTGACGGATGTCATCTATTGGATTAGGCGCGCAGCCTATCATTAACAATGTACAGAAAATAGGTGCTACACGCAACTAGTCTCAGCAACAGTAGGACCACGACGGGGTCCGAAGAAGCACCTGTATCATAAGTGAAACGTCACCAATGAAAAAACATGGTTCACAAGCTGCTATGAAAATAGGAATTCCCAGTCAGTCATATATTTAGGTGTGCTTATGCATGAAATGATGGACAACGAAATCCAAATCAACTTAGCCGTTAGATCGACCACAATGTGGGAAACTCACGTGATGCTGGGATGGGGTGATTTACGTTTGTCCCGTCGATAGGTCCGTGCGAATCGATCGTGCCGAACGGTCTTTTTCCACAAATAGTAGTAATGCACCAACTCACCGACTGTCTTGTGCCGAAGCTGGGAATGAACGAAGACCGAATCATAAACGATTTCGGTTAATAACGAGATACACAAGTATGGTTCTGGAATCGTTGAGAATTTTTTTTAGATGGTAGCAAAACGAAAGCAACAAGGCCGAATGAAAAGTGGACTACACTTGTGACATAAGTTTTATCCAAGACAATATAGTGCACTATTCTGCCTCACTGAAATGTATCGAATAAAGACACAGTAGTGGATCAGCTAATCACGTAAAACACAAAAGAAGCGAGTTGAAAGACAAAATCTGAATAGCTGGAACGGCAACGCGAACGACTGGTTGCGGATCGAGAAACAGCCCTTTTGTGGAGATCAGCTGAGAAATGGATAGAATTGCTCGACGAACAGACAATCGCGGGTAACCAGCAGCGGTACCAGAGACAATAAACTTTCAAGACTCAAGAGGACGTACATTCAGTGACGGAGAATAACATAACGACGAGACAGCAAGAACTACTAAAAAGTACAGAGCAGCTTAGAATCTAGTGATGAAACGCTAGTGTATAGTCCAACAAGTACACTACGACAGACACCAAGTATAGCCGCATACACACCAAAGACCAGCGCGTTGAGAACAAGAAATCAGCGTATTTACCCGAGTTTCTCGAATCTGACGAAAGTCTTTGTTGTACAGGGCAAAGCCTTTTTCAAAAGCAGTCGAATCTGCCTCTGACCAAGCCTCCATGTAGCCGGGAATTTCTGTGAAACAACAGAGGTAAAACGACAGAAAGCGTGTATACGTTATCATACTTGGTAGCAAACGAGTGGATAGAATTACGCGTGAATATTGTGGTACATTATGACAACCGCGGACAAAGACGAGTGTACAAGCATACTTTTTAGGTTTATCCACTTGTCATTCTCATCCCATTAAGACAGTGTTGCAACAGTCATAATCTCCAACTAAAGTCCCCGTAACATGTGCAGTAGGCGTCGCGAGACGAGTCTCAGTCCGATCGTATCAAGGATTCTGGCACCAACACACGGAAGAAAAAGCCACGAGCACCTGGATAATCTGACGCGTTCAGCAATCGAACTGCCAAAAGCATAAAGGGCACTTAAGAACCTGAAAGGCAGAGTGCACAAGGTTTCAGCTCTTCATTATGTCTGTGAATCCTGGCCTGCTTATGCAGGGCAGGTTCAAAGACCACCTGCTTTTAGACACCAGTCGCTTTAGCGTTGCACGCGTGTGAGAAGAGCGCCGCGTAAGCAACGATACGGTTCAATAACACATTTCATAATTAGACAGACTTAGTATGCCAACAAACGTGTGATTCCGTTATATAGATTCCCACAAAGTGGACACATCGAACGAATGCCAGCCCATCAGATGACGCGTTGTGAGCTTTAAGCACGACAAGGGTTACGTTGGAAACAACAAACACGTAGGCAATACTTGACACGTGATAGAAGAGTGAAGGTTTTAACATCGAGGGTTACGTGCGTGGAACCAAGACACGCATCCTGGAGGGCAACCAGAGGAGAACAACTATGTGGTTTAAGACGATCTCAGAAATGGCGCTCCTGTTATAGCAAACTGTTCCTTCTGATTTTGTACTGATTCCACTCCACTCGTTGTGATACCCAAACTTACAACACTGCTATATTTGACGAAAAAATAGACCGTATACCCTCTCAGATACGATGTAACCTCCGAAGGAATTTTTAAAATAATGAATTTTAAAAGAAGTTCTAGAGAAGTCTGTAACCGTCAGACTAGAGGGTCTAGAATCCTGAGGACCAGCAAACAGTAGCATCCACTGTCAGCATACTGCGGAACAGACATTAATAATACACCCGTGCCGGAAGTCAGCTTCAGTCCTGTATGGTTGCAGAAACAAGGGTGTCACAGATGAACACCAAACCAGTGAATCAATGGAGGAAAGAGCAAATTGTCATTCGGATCAATGGTTTAGGATGGAGACATTAGTGGAGGCTACAACAAGGAAGAAAAACATACACAAAATTTGGTTACACATTAGCAGTCACGAACAAGAACACATGTCCGGCCCGAATCTTCGCTTGAAGTTGAAAGTATGAGATAGCATCAAAAATCTAGAATCGTTGGTGTCAGAAGACAAGACAAACCAGAGTTGAATAATTCTCGATAGCCGCATCCAGAGACCACGGTAGGAAAATCAGAAGGCTCAATTCATCTATTTCTATCAACCTAAAAGTTTGCGAAGAGAAACGACAATGCGATCACATCACAACCATGGTTCTTATGTTTACAAGATTGACCTAGAAATCAACGTGCGCCTATGGTTCGTAAACAAATACCGCACAATATTGATGCGTTAAATAACCGTAGGTTAGAATAAAAGTGCAGATGTTTGGTAAAGCCCCGCCCAACCAAATTAGAGAAGGTAATCCATTAGTTAGAGGACAATAGCAACGAGGAATTTACGTGTGTGTGTGACCGACTTCGAATATGGGGAAGTAGGCTTGGGAAAAAGCTAGCGTGGCGACAGTGAGCGGTCTTAAGTACAAGACAACGATAATTTACAATTGTTCGGAATGAAGTCACGTTGTTATGTCCCACATGACAAAGTATTAGCATGAATGCACCATTCAAAAAAACAGGATGTGCAGTGGAAATCTTGTTCGTATTAGCTTGAGTATCAACTAACAAATAACCATGTGAGGTCAATCGTACAGTGATGAACACAGCTGCCTCATGAAAGCGTGACCGGAGTTCTAGTCCCAGTCGTGGCAAGAACATGTATTACTGACAAGCTGTAACAAGATCGACATTTGAGTCTAGTGCTTCTTTTCGAAAACGGGTGATCGAAATGCCCACGAGTGTGATCACTTGTGAGTGCTGTTCAAATTAAGTAGACCAAAATCTACTACTCACCAGTATTCAGAATGTCGTTCAACCAGTCGATGACTGTGATTTCAACTTGGAGGTAAGTCCTACTCGTGAGGTCATCAATTGGAATTAACAGGAGAGTTACTGTACCTCACCTCGATGCGATTCGGCAACCGGAGCATTAATCACAAGCGAATGTGGCTGAGCGTTTACGCGATGAGTCAGTCATACCTAATGTGAGACAAATGGCGCAGTGGTGAACACGGTCCCTTATGAAAGCACGGCCGGAGTTCTAGTTCCAACTGCGGCAAGGATACGCACTATTAACAAGCTCCAAAAAGACGGAAACTGAAATCTAGTGCTCGTCTTCGAAAGTGGAGAACCAAAAAGTCTATAGGAGTGCCACAAATTGTGAGTGAATATAAATGTCGTGACGTGATCTACGGCCCACGAGCGCGTAAACGGACAACAGAATAAGTTATTGAAACGGTAGATAACGGAACGACGTTCAATGGTAATGAACAACTGACTAAGGAGTATGCACGACTAATTTGTATATTCCCGACCAGCCCAAACACTCGAGGCTAACGCATAAACACAGAAAAAAGACTGGCCTCCGGACGCAGCTCTTCTTATGTCACTCAGTCCGAAGACAACCCGATCACAAACAAGATCATATTTAAAGGGTTTGTGATCAATCAGAAAACGAGGACAGAAGTGGACCAGACAGAGATCCAGACAGTACAGTGATGTCCCAACTAAAAGACGAGCGTGTAGGCGGGGTGCCAGAAATTGACATAAGGCTGAGAACGCTCGTGAAGAGCACATGACCGACTCCGAACGGCATGAGATAGGTCTTTCCAACGGCAAATGGAAGCGGTATTTCCGAGGAATTGGGTTCTTCTCCAACAATAAATAACGATATCATAGTAACAATTGAACCTTTGTCGATCTCATCTGGTAAAATGAATTCATGGTTCGTCAAACCATCAAAAGTTACTCCGGTTTGAACAGTATGTGAATCATATGATCTAGGTCAAATGTGCTTACTATGAATTCGTCCATGCAGTTGGGATAGGCAGAAATAAGTTTCTGAAACCTTACTAGAGGTACAAAATGACGGAACAAATCCACATTCACTGTAAAAGATCGATGATGAATCAGATAAACTTCTCTTTTAACATCTGGAGCGTTTCCTATGATGTTGAAGAGTGGGTTATTATTACCGAAAATCCAGTTGAAATGTCTCACTCCTTAGCGTGAAAGAAATATAGTATAGAAGAGGAATTTCCCAAATTTTTCGGATTATCGCATTAGCTCCCTAGGCTCGACCTCGTTAGAATGGTCGCCTTAAGCGCAATACGCGAACACAAAGATTGTCACGATGTATGTAATGACAAAATATGGCGCGACGGAAGAGCTTAGTGCTATTTACCAACATCTGGATGAGTTATGTGGAACTCTCTAAGTTTTAAATGTTCAGACGAAGGTGAACAAAAATTTCGCGTACAGATCTTCATGCAACCCAGTCAAGTGTATGCGATCTACTTTAAGGCCATTATTTGGTACGCTGTTTTCCAAGTACAATGTCTTTAGTCCGGTAAGTCAGAAAGACTCTCAATGATCAACGTTTCATTGAAAAGATACTAACTGGTACATAAACGTAGCGATAACCAATTCTTTGAAAATTCAGACTGATTTCAACGAACTTTGAGAACAATTCTGAAGTGACATCGTGTCGTACGTTTTGAGCGCATTACTGAGCGAAACAATTCATAATTGAGAGAATTACATGCAAACAGAGGTGAAATCACAGCCTTCTTGGACAGCCTACGTGTGTGATAAGCCAGGTCAGAGTCCCAACAGGCAGAATAACCGCGTAGGTGACTGTTATTTCGGTGTCTGTTTAACGACAGAATTTGCCTTACCAAGTAGGTAGCATAAATGTTGAGAGGGATGTGCAAAATATTTAGCATTGTCCTTGCCGATAAGCCTCTCAGTACCATTCCCTCTAGTCCAATTTCAATTAGCATTCACCTAAAGGTCAAAAGGTAAACATATATGTCACACTGTTCGACAGCTGTGTCAGTGTATAGGGTGATCCTACCATGGAAAGCAGTATGTCGGTTGGATTATATGGTGAACAGCGAGTAACCGTGATATGATGGGATTGGGTAATGGAGTCCTAATGTGAAAGTTTCAAGTTCCTCGCGTGACTTCGTAGCTCGGCTGATAGAGCACAGGCTGCGTAAAGACACGGTTCCGGTCGCTGATTCGTATATGTGAGAATCTACTTTGTTCAAGGCCTACTTTTGAGTTTTCTTTACCTCCATGAATTCCATATATAACAAGAAACGTTGATTTATTAACTGTACGGTTTGTTTTTAATCTGGCTCACAAAAACGTGCATAAATGGTACGACGTTAAGAATAATAGCATACAGGTATCGTCATCTTCTTTACTGAAATCCTTGAAACTGAGACAAATTAGCAAGCTTTTGAATAACCGGTTGCACTACTGGTAGCTGTAACTGAAGATCAAATCTCTCCGCTACGTATCAAAGCGGATGCGAGCTTTTGCATACATGTGAAGAACTTGTCTAATGTCACAATCAACCAGTTGAGACGTAAATAGAGTTATCTCTTCATGCTGAGTTCTTGGAACATATAATTCACAACAATGAGTCTAGCCTGAAATGTTATATCATCCTGCTAGTCAATAAAACATTATCATAGTGTAATAGCCACTTCAACAGCACTGTCTCGGACAGCGATTCACCAACAAACTTGTAATATCAAACTCCAGTAGGTCACCGAACCGCAGTTACTTGTCATTACATAGGCATTCAACGTACAATCCATGTAGATTGTCATCATGTGATTGTGTTAACGGAAATCGAGTAAAGAAATCGTATTAATTCATGATGCCTCTAAAAACATGTGGGAATACGGGTTTTTCTCCAAAGAAAGAGATGTTGCACTCAGTAACGATCGTCTGATACGACGCTTATTGCTCACGAACAATGCGATACTGTCCTCATTTGAAGAACGCACAGGGTTAAATAATTTTTAAAATGTTGCTCAACAGTGACAGTTGTGTAGCCTACTCAGACAACACGGTGAACCATGATGAGATCCAGTGGTATAGTTGATTCCTCATTCACACCGCCCACCGACTAATTCGAAGAACGTCACTTCATTTTTAAGATCAACAGTGTTCATGCATTGACAAGTCACCAACAGCTGCATGTCGAAAGAATTTCACATTGGGACCACCGTTGTGCTTTCTGCCATAGGCGAAACGTTGAACACAAAAAGTAACATTTAGTGAACTACAACAAACAGAATCAAGTTACAGAAGAGATTTAACGGTTCTCAGTCAATACTGCCAACTTCGTTGATCGTGCTTTACAAAATACGCAGAACGATGGGTACAACTAGCTGTGGACGGGACGACACGATTATTTCAGTTTGTCTGGGAATTGCGCCAAAAAACGAATTAGTTACCGGAGCTTTTACCAGACAGTTGGAGAAATATCATTTTATCTAGGGTTACATATTCGTGTAGTCCGCAGTGGTGAAAGAAGAATAAACTCGGGACGAGTAAAACGAAGTAGAATACAGCGAGTAACAACATAACGCCCACTAAATTATCTGTATAGAATTCTTTCTCAGCGAACCGAACTATTTTCTGTAAATTCTCACCTTAGGCTGGTACAAGTACATATCAAACTAAGTAACACTAAGGGGAGTTACTGATCAAAAATGAAACGAGGACAAGGCGATTAAAAAACACACGACCAGTAGCTTCTCTCAATGTTGCCTCATTTGATGTGTAATTGTATCAGCCTAAGATGAGAAGTTGTCGAAAACAATTACGTTCGTTGAAAAATTTGTCCTCATGATTTCTACGGGGATTTTTAAATATTATCCGACTAGATTGAACTAATGCTCCATAGAAAACCTCTATATGTCAGGGGCGACTTAACTGTACTCCCGTGAACCATCCACTAACAGTACGAACGATGACAGGAATTGCGGTTACTTCGGAGCAACGTGTTAAACCAAAAACATCGAACTAGCAGCTTGACTTAGAGAAAGCTTTCATTCGGTGTCAGGGTACCAAGTGAGGAACACAATTCAGATTAACCTGCTAACATTTGCTCGAACCGCTGTACTCCCTTTAATGATAATAAGTTCAAAATTTACTGAAGCCGTCGCGATAAACCGGTTCAAACCTGTGTTGTGTGTACAAAACAATTATTTGTGAACCTGAGGTTGCCATGGTCCGAAGTTGTAGTGAGTGTCATTCACATTACATGACTGGACGTTTTTGTTATTGTTGGTTTCCTTGTTCATACCCGTCAAGTACTGTGGACGTTAAATTTGAAGTTTCCCGTGTTATTGGTTATTTGGTATTGACGAGCCAATACGAAATGCCTAGCATCTACCAATGTTCGTCTTGTAACTGTTTTGTTCAAATTACTGGATGGATATAACTGTTCTAGATAAAATCATCGACTAAAGAACATATGGTTTCCTGAAAATCTAGTACTGACCAGTGAAGGGCACAGAAGCGACCGGTATTGCTGATCGACGAAAAAATTAAATCGTGGCTGTGACGACTGCAATCGTACGGTAATAAAAAGAACAGTCTGTTAATGGATACGATAAGCTAAGTCGCGCCTAACTACGGATGACGCTTAGGAAATCTGACAGCTGTTCACCCTGAAAATTCAAATTGCAACTGGCACCAGTTTGGAATGCAGACAGAACACGTGACTAAGAATACAGACTGCACGCGGGAACAGTCTAATCAATCCAGTATATTCACTGGTGTCCAAACGTTTGGATTTCACTGAGACCGTAGTGGTTAACGGGCAGCGCACGACATGATGGCCAATCTCTGAAAAACGGACTCAATCGTAGGGCTGGACGACAAATTGGTCCTGCTAGACTCCGTTAACAATTAAAAAAAAAGTCAACACACGTCAATTTGAAAACACACTGAGACCACGCAGTTTACACGACAGTCGTATGAATGAAACCGGCATTAATCGAAGTTGACATAACTACAGGAGATACAGGCTGGTTGTTTTTATACATATTCGAGGTGTCAGGATGGATGAACCCTAACCACATACTTCAAATTCGAAGTCAAATTTAGGATACGACACTCCAAGAATTCAATATTTCAAGTTGAACATCACCCACAATTGATCGCAGCTGTCGCATCCCCGACCTGTCTAGGAAGTCCTAATCGCGGGGTTATCGATTAGAGTTAACAGGACAGTAACTGTGTCTCCATTTCGAGACGATCGGGCAACCTGATCATTACTCACAAGCGAAAGTGGTGGAGCGTTCACATATGATAATTGGGTCGTGCCTAACGTGAGGTCAATGGCGCAGTGGTAAACACGGTTGCCTCATGAACAGCGGGTCCGTGGTTCAAGTCCCGGCAGTGACGATGATGTGCACTACTGACGAGCTCTAATGAGAGCGGAACTCGAGTCTAGTGCTTCTTTGCGAAAGGGGCCGACTGGAAAGTCTATAGGGATGCGACAGCTGCGATCAATTGCGAGTGATGTTCAACTTGAAATTAACCAAGCCCCCGACTACTCATCAGTAATTCAATATTTGCCCACAGATGCTGACTGGGCGACAGCCGACCAACCAAATTGCTTGGAACATTTCTACAAGGTGCTGGACCTGTAACATACGACCAGAGGAGCAGACGGAGATTGTGTCCAAATATGTATTACGCAACACGCAGCGGTAGTCTAAATGCAACTGTCCTCTTTGCTTGTCTGACTGTCCGCTGACTCAGGATCCTCATGCACGACGCTGACGTAGCGGTCACTTCAAATTCAATCCGTGCGCGTTAACTAGTTCCGACCGCTCGTTACAGACCTTCGATTGCTCATTCAAGGTTATTTTAGCCTATAAATAAAGCATGGTATTTTCGGCTGGTACAAATGAATTCGTTCTCAAGCTCTCATCTTTTTCGTGTTTTGGTTTGGGAACTTCAGGATTGGAGATCCGAACAATCAAACAGTAAGAATTTCTTTGATAACAGTTGATTTATCATTATGGTTTCGCTGATACAACACGTGGGGCGTGTTATTCTGTTGCCAGAGCAGTTCGTAATGCATGATCGAATAGCAACATGTTAAACGCCTCTAATCCTTACGGAAAAGTATAATGGCACAAGCCGGCGCCCCCGCCAAAAACCATATTCTACGGAAAGAATTGTCAGATGTTCCTCTTGTGACAAAATAGGTGAACTGACCAACATGCATTCCCTGTTTGAGTACCTTAAAAGAAAAACATATGACAAGATGCAGCGAACTACACAGGACAAGAAATCATGCGATATGCCATTTAGGTTCTCTAACCCTAACCTACGTAGGCGTTCGGGGATGTGCGAATGAAAAAGTTAGAAGACTTATCTCGAAGACCACAACAGCGTCCGATCACTGGAACAGTCTTATTTTTGGAATCCGGGTGATGCGATAATTAAGTAACGGCCCGGTATAGAGGAATGAAATTACTGTTGCAGAGGTTTGCCATTCTTGACTCAACAATCTCAACGATTCACATCACACATGATTGTAGAAGCTGTAAAATAGCACACAAACTGGTGTGCAAATGATGCTAGGAATCTTTTTATCTGTCAAACTCACCATCAATTGCCACTCGCTGAACTGTTTCAAAGTGTGTGACTCAAGACCCATCCATACATTTACTTGAGACGATTAAGTAATCAGGGCAGTTTTCGCATGAGAAGATTTCTGTTTCGTTCTTTGGAAGAAATGGTCCCAGTTTCACGTGCGGACTACGCGGTATGATCAGTATCGTTGGGTGACCAGACAATAAATACTGGTGTCCAAGCAAGACAAAACAACATAGATAACGAGCTATAATCAAGCCGAAGCATAGGTTTACTCGGAGTGAGTTCTTCGTGAGTGAGTATGTACAGTGTCAAGCAACTCAAGCTGATCCTCGTTTCCCAGACCGCCTCATCATACCAGACTACATTTTGTCTAGAGAATTCGGCAAAATGTGCCTTCCGTAATGGTAACTTGTAAGGCACTGTAGGCAGAAATGCACACATCAAGTGATACAATTCCTACAAGACAGTAGCTTCAATCCAATCGCTTAGCAACGGAAGTTTGAGCATCCAGAAACAACTGTCAAGATTGATTAAAAGAAGACTCGCAAGCGCGCCCGCATATTTCATATGGACGAAAGATTTACCTGTAGGAGATACAGTGCGGAATCGGAGACGCTGAAGCGCTTCGTCTGGATCGTAGTTACAACGCATCAGAAGGAACAGCGCCTGCAACAGAAAACGGAGACGACAGATATACATAGATAGCAGATGCAAAGAAATCAGCTCTGACCGATCCTAACTAAACGGTAATGTATAAAACGAACTTATCAGTTGTACGGTCACCCCTCTGTTTGTATCTGGAATATGTGAACGGTATATCAGACCAGAACACAAAGTTACACTACTGAGCAGCACGAACCAATTTTGAGGGGTTGCCATTAGAAACTTTTCGACCAAGTGAAGTGACTAATCCACGCGGGACGAACAAAAAATAAGGGAATCGTGAATGACGAACTTTATGATGAATCTGCCATCAGATCCTGAACTGTTAGGGGGGGGGAGGGAGTCAACGGTTGTGTTACAGGGTCGTCTGAAGGCGCGATGTGAAGATTGCTGACACCGAAATGCCAGACTTGACAGTAGTGGTAAACCAATTAGTGAGACGTGAGTCGAATACAACTACAGACTGCAGAGAGAGGTTTAAACGAGAGAAGTAGCATCGTTGTAGTCGGAACTTGAGGCGGCCTCCAGTTCCACAAACTGAAACTGTGCTACATAGAGTATGACTCAAAGTAGAGTATTCCGCAATAAACAGAGGGATGTTACAAAGATTTTCGTACTTAATCAAACAGATGCAAAATTGATCGCCATTCCGTCGCGCGAATGACTGAAATGTGAAAGGGTGGATTGTTGAGTCTTGTTTTCATCCAGAGAGGTAGTATAAAAATACATAATGGTAAAAACTTTAAGATGAGCGACTCAATAATGTATCAGCTATCCAACACTATAAGATGAGATTGATTTAATTCATGTACGTGCAACTATTCGGTCAAATGGAGGTTAGTCTGTCATGATTACAAAGTCAATGGTTCAACCTATTAAAACTTTCAGTAAGACCGATTGATTGGTCAGAACAACCGAGTAGTTCCGGATGATAAGGCCTCGGACAAGTGGAGCAACTTTCAACGAGTGCTCAAGTCGTCACGTAATACTGACGCGTTACCTTGGACTGTCTGAGCGCCCGGTCTCAATCTTGTAGAAAGTCTTCGTGATCACATGGTCTGAATAGCCCCAGGACCTGAGACTGACACTTTCTAAGGCGTAGCAACAGACAAAACAAGAACACATCGCGGAGCTTTTCAACAATGTGCAGCGAAATGTCAGTGCACTAGTCCTCAACAACGGAGGACTTACTCGAATGCATTATGAATGGAAACAAAAAGACTGCCTTTCCTGAGTAGATTCATACAGATTATATTTTAAATTTTGTTGTCTAATCGTGCTGAGGATATGGTGTTAAGGTAGACGAAATCGGGAAAGCCGGGTAGGTTAGCGTGGAAAGTGACTGGTCAAACGATGCTCGATATTCAGTTGCCAACGGAAGTCATGCACCATTTCACGTCTGGTATGCGCCAGCAGAAAGATACAACCCACCAAAAGCTTATCGAACTGCAAAGACTTACATCTCAGGATACGTGTAACACTGTGTAAACATAAGAATAAGAAGAAAAAAGATCAGGAGGAGAACGAATGATAAACCAACGTGGATACAGCAGTGGGCCGAGACATACACCTTAAGCAGATGCATGAGAAGCTCGTGCTGCAGTATGCGCTTATCACATACCTCAATATTCCTGGGCCTACACTGAATAGCGGTACCCCCCCCACCAAATGGTGATCACATTCTACATTGTTAACGTGATTGGGAGTGACCCATACGAACGGGCAGTCCATAGATATGTGCCGATAGCCGGTCACAGATTCTGACTAACATGAATTCGTACAAGCGTGGTTGGATCTATTCAGATAATGAATCTCAAAAGCGTGTCATCGGTCAACGTGTCGAACACGATGGGACTATATTGAGTCGATTAGATTACCGGAGGTCATAAGAAGGCTGAGTGAGGTAGGATGACTGGATGAATCATCCGTAACCATTCAAGGACATTTGCAACGATAATCACCGACAGGACAAAAGAAACAATGACAAACTGTCTTACTCACTGTGGATGAATGGACATCCTGTCAATGCGTGTATGCAATAGAACAAGTGTGATATGGACAATGTGCGTTACCTAATAGTAAGAAGGTCGGAATATCAGCGACCATGTCGCAGGTTCGAATCCGGATGCTGTGATTGTTCTTGTCTGGGTTTGGACGGTCTGACAGCAACCAGTTTACATGCTACCTTGTGTGTCACGATAGACCGAACACATTATGGTGCACGACGTAGAAACATGAACTCAATACAACGCCTGGATTATGGTGGGTAAACGCGTAGCTCTCCGAAAGTACGTAATAGTCACTCACAACATTTGAGGCAGTCAGTCTGATGAATCATTTGGTGGATGCCACAGTGGACTGGACGGGTAACTGAGTTCAAATGTGAAATTTCTGAGGTCCCGAAGTGGCTTTGTAGCTCAACTGGTAGAGCACTTGCCGCGTTTGAACATACCGTTTCTGTCGATAGTTCGAATCGAGCGGAAGCCCAGATTACACGCAACTAGATCTCACCTAAATTTAAGGTAAGATCGACTCGCAAGATGTTCACAAATTCCACCACGCAACCTTTCCTTCATTCATTAGACTCGGAAAAAGTGGTTTACAGAAGCATGCACAACACCGTCATATGACCACGGGCATCCAACATGCACAGCAAGACATGGGTCGCCAGTCCGGAATGCATTCATATGACCTAAGTAGCTGGGACAAGCCTATATCGATGCATATAGAAACTGCAAAACGCCAATGTCGGTTGGACAAAATTAACCGATCAGACAATTCAAGCAAATATGTTAATGCATGATTCATAAAACGTGAAGCATTGATTATGTACTAAGAAGACAATTTGAAACTGTAATAAATGGCTGACAGACTATTCGAGCGTTTACAGACCCTTCGCACTCAAATTTATCCATAGCGAAGTCTACAATGCATACCTGATTGTACACGTACTGTGTTTGCATAAAAAAAGCACCAACGACTGTGCAACATTCCAAATGTGGCAAAACGAATGATTTGAACAAAACAATTACAAGACGAACATTGGTAGATGCTAAGCATTTCGTATTGGATCGTCAATACCAAATAACCAGTAACACGGAAAACTTCAAATTTAACGTCCACAGTACTTGACGCGTATGAACAAAGAAACCAACAATAACAAAAACGTCCAATCGTGTGATGGGAATGACACTCATTACAACTTCGAACCATGGCAACCTCAGGTTCACAAATAATTGTTTTGTACACATAACACAGGTTTGAATCGGTTTATCGCGACGGCTTCAGTAAATTTTAGGAACCGTGGGTTGTGGTGGCATACTATGATGAAGGCTGAGGTCAAATCCACGTTGTGGCCAGTTGACAGGATGTTTCGTCCGATCGACGAAGCTAGGGGCTTACGATTCTGTGTGACT
>LUCH01018285.1:0-16006 GCA_013368495.1 Paragonimus heterotremus
ACATTTATTTACAATTGGTTTATTGTAGGTACTTTGCCTGAAATTTCGATTTTAAAATTTCGGAAAAATATTTAAAAATCGAGGATTCGCGCCAACAGTACCGTTGAAGGCGAATCGCGTGAAACGGATAATTGCCTAATCCACTTCTTACAAATAAAATGTAAACAGCTGAAAACAAGATAATAAACAAATGGCAATAATTAAAAAATATATCGAAACAACCCCAGCATTCCTGTGTTAACATTGCCACAGACAACCGACCACAACAACAGCAGCCATATCGATTTTCGAAAAACAATTACCGTAAGTTCGTACTTAGTTAATGGTCAGTTAAAGCAAAGAGATATCGGTACATGACGCAGATTTTGACGATACCAATTTCCGCCTCAGATACCGAGCTGTTAAAACGATTTTTTCCGGGAAAGTAGTTTTCCCCAGCTCGAAAACTCACGGTCTAAGACAATCATTCATGCATTCCCACCTACTCCATATACCTCAACATGGGTTTTCGAGGGTTACTCTGCTGTCTGAAAGCACGGTTGGCAGAGGTTGTGGGACTGGTTAGCTGTTTGGGGGAAAATTACCTGATGATTTGCATTTTCATCGACGTCGGCTACGAACGGAAAGACACATGAGGCGTCCGCCTAAGTCGTTCCTGGGACGACAGCCGAAAGTGACGTTGTGTTACGGCCGAACAGTCCTCGAACAACGCGCATGGAAATAAATAACCCCGGATTCAGAACAGGGTTTTAATCGGAAGTTCTACGGCACTATTTTATAACCAGTGAAATGTGTAAAACATCCAGCTCTATATCTCAGCTGTGGCGATCACCATCAGCAGTAACACTGTGTCGTAAATAACAAATCAACTGCTAAGCTTTGAATAAACATTACAAAGAGAATACAGAAGTTTAGTTTGCGAGTCTCTTCAGTAATGCGAACAGATCAGTAGAGATTCGCCACTGGCAAATCACACAAATAACAGCAACTAGATCACGTGGCAACTGTATGAACTTGCGCGAAGGCAATGAGCAACGCTTAGTGATAAACCATCGATCCGACATAATCAACGCAATGATGGATCACATTGCCAACGTACTATTGGATAACTCGCCAAAGTGCATGATCGGACAATTCCAAAAGTTTCGACTGACAGGTCATTTCTTGAAAATGTAGCACAGTCTCGTGCCGGCCAGGCTGAAGATGAACTGTAATCGCACAATATGACGTTCGTACCCAGGGTGGTTTTTCCTAGCAGTCTACAGGTTGAAAACAACAGAGACGAGCCGAACTCCGAAAAAGATGGTGCACGCTTCACATGCAAAGCACAGTCACTGGCGGACGACCACCATGAATGCCGCCCTACTCACGGATGTACCTATCGTAGACTCCTCAAAAACAGTCGTTAATGTAAATCATATTTTATTAAACAGCTTAGAGCACCGGACTTAAGGAGTAGTCTGACTGAGTGGCTTTATGACCATTTGCAGGGCCGTTCTTTCCAGGTTTGTGTCAGTGACGTCCCATCATTTTGAATCGTAACCTCCAGCGGGGTCACCCAAGAACCCAGTGTTGGATCCTAACCATTTAAACTATTCGTAACAAAGGTGCTCGACTTGGGGAGTTCTATAATACTCAAGTATGCGAATAATATCAAAAGCTTCCGTGTCGTTCATTTCTTGCAAAACAAACGGCCACAACAAGATGATTTAGATAATTTTTCACGGTGGACTACTCAAAGTGTTATACTACTCAGCGCCGTCAACTAAAAGATCGTAAGAGTTGGATTTCAAGCGGATGTCAGCCATATTTTGAATGGCAGTAACCTGCAGATAGTAGTGAAAAGATCTGATGTACGGACCATTACCACTGTAATCCGATAATTATGACGCGTTCGGCTCGAAGGCCGCTCACAAAATGAAACTGTCAGGCTGCCTACTATGCCAATTCTCCGCGGAGTATTTTAGAAGAGTGTGTGTGAAGTTAATGTCAAGGGCTGTGCTCCATTCTTGAGGCGAAACTGATGAATCCGGGGGATTCAACGTAGAATTACAGAATGCGTACACACACTACAGCAAAACTCCTGCTAGGTAAGACTATGTACACTGTAACAGCTAAGTCTGGAACACGTCCACGGAGGCACGTTGTTTCTCTACAGGAAAATATAAAATGAGGTTCAACCAAATGGTCCCACGTTCACAACTGCCCCCCAAAAACTTGAATGATCACTCATTTGAGTTGAACCAACAGCGTAGCGACCCTATTCGTTATTGTCAACTATGTTAGAGTTATGTGTGTCATTTGTACTCTTTTTGTTTTTAACTTTGGTATGAGCCTAAACACTTGTTTGAATGAGTAGGAGTACCGACAAATACACCGCGCATTTGGAGGCACGGCCACGCTGCATGACTGCTTGTCGCTCCACTCTGTAATCGTTTCGTCTTGGTATCCGTTTACTCTGGTGTTTACCTCGCGGGTCGATAATATACCGTTTGCCTACTCGCTGTGTTATTCTCAACCGGTCGTCTTCGGTTCCCTTGATCCTATAACAGCATACACGCCTCCTGCGTAGATAGCGCTGTCGTCCTGTGCATGTAGGCCGTCCATTAAACTCGCTTCCGGAAAGGTGGTGTGGGCGAATAGCACTTAGTCTTTGAAAAGAGGCTGAAAAACGTCAAGAAATACTGCTCATATGCAAATTCGAAGTCCCAACCATTGCATCGGCGAGAAACCGATCTCGATTGAGTGGTTAACATAACTGGCTAACCCATGGTCTGTCCGTTACTTGTCTATTGGCCGCCTGTCTGCCAGGTGAACGCCTGCTGTGTACCTGGCGTCTGCCCCCTGCATGTCCGGAATATGATTGACGCTTAGTGGATTTCACTGACCCTTTCGTCGTCGATTAAAAATCACATCAATTGCCCTTTGTTCATTCTCTTTCTTTTCTTTCTTTGTCGATTCCATTTCGAAGGCACATGAGAATCTGTGATTCATTCTGGTCTAATCTGAAGCTGTTATTGTGAACTTTGCGGCACTATTTGTCGCAGCACATTAACGTTACGTTTCCTAAAGACCACACGTTACCTTCTATCGTGATCAAATCATCAATCACCATCCAATATACGAATCCATGGAAAACTCAAGGTTTCGTGCTCGTAAGTCCTCCTGAATCCTCGTTAATCTGTTACAGTATTATTGTGCAGGTAACTGGAAATTTGGTTCAAATTTTCTCGCTGTCATTGTCTACCTATATTTTTGTCCTATTAGTGCTTTATGTATCATAACTTCACATACGATTACTGTTATTCGTCGGCGAATAACATGTTAATTTCGTTCCGTATTAAATTATCTGCCTAACAACATTTATATCCGTTTTATATTGTACCGTTTAACGTATCTATTTGGCTGATCGTTACCTGATCAAATATCTGTTCGGTTCCACTATTTACCAGCCTTACACTCTGCTCCGTTCGTCAACCGTTTTGTTTTATATAACGCTAACACTTACGCTTTGCTTCCCAATGACTCGCGCGAGATCCATCAACATCAATGGTTCAGAAATATTGTGTCTGTGGCCGTTTTGGCTGTCGCAATAATGTGCAAAACAGTATGCAGAGCCGGACGTGTCTTCATTGGTACCACGTTAAGTGCACCGGCCACAAGGAGGACCAACACACTCTGCTGGCTTCGCCAACAGGTCATTTATCTGCATAAGCTGCCTTTTTTTGTTAGGGTTGCATTTTATCCGCGGCTGTATCCGCTCCGCTACCCGCCACCGCCAGTGAACAGAAACATGATTCGCTAAAGTGTAGTTGCAATAAGTTTAGAGACGTCATTGCAAAGCACATGGCCACAGTTGAAAAAGCTTTGGCAGAAACCCTGTTGGCTTTATCTGACATGAGGCCAGAATTGAACTCACTGAACGAGTACGTTGCTCTCGCCCATCCAGATGTGGCGGTTACTCGTGAGGCAGTGGCTTTATATACAGCACAAATTGAAGAAGCTGCGACAACTCTGCGGAGCAAGGCACTCCGGGATAGGAGGCTCGTTTTGTGGGGACGACTCCCAAACTCCACCCTCTCCAGGGGAACAAGCAAGAGCGGTGTTGAACACCGCAGTCCCTCCAGAGTCGACAAGCTCAATTTCTGCCAGCAGACTTTGCTCAAATACCACCAGGAAGTCACTTGGACTTCTTGTGACGTTACCCGCGAAGATCACCACGAGGGGAGTACTGGACAAGACAGGTCAGTTAAAGAAAAGCCATACGAATTTGAAAGGTGTCTCACTGGATCGCTCAATGTAGAAGCGGCAGAAATGCTCTCAGCTTGATGGAACAAGGTCATGCGTTAACGCTGACCCCAAACTTCAAGTCAACGTGAGGGTCCTTATTCCCAATCTTACGAAGGGACCAGCGCCCCTGAACGGATCCACCCATATAATCACACCCACACCAAAGTCAACTGCCTCCATCCATTTGGATGAGCAATCTTCTCTGGGGCTGCGTGGGCCGGAAACAATAGCTCCCAAAAAGGCCACGGAGCAGCAGTCATGCTACAAGTCCCTATCCATGGGACCTCCAAAAAGTTTTATCCAAAGTAACTTTACTCCTAAGCTGTACAACCCAATGAATTCGCTTGGGTCACCTCCAGTTTCTAGAAAGGCTCATACTTGGCCCATTCCAGCCGCATATTCCCCTTCCGTGTTACGGCCATTCCTTCATGGGTTCCCTTCTAACCAAAAACCGCACCCAAATTTTCGGGGGTGCGAAATTGCAAACCACCCTCCAATACTTCAAAAAGTGGGGGGAGGTATAAAATCCACAAACCCTGAGTAACCAGAAACGGAAGAAGCGTCCCACAGGAACGCTCACATATGCTCAGGCGGTAAAAAAACGGCGTCAACCCACTCAAGAAACTCTGAAGCCATCGAGACACTCCCCCTTACTATTAGGAATGCTTTCTCAAGCCCTTCCTCGCGCTCTGCAGTTTCTTTTTGCACCCATTCAAATGAGGAGGTAGCCCTCAGGTGCGCGTACACTAACTTTCTAAGTCTGTCAAACAAACTACCTGAAATCAGACAGCTGATGCACGACTCTTGTCCGCATATTCTTGCTTTGACAGAAACCTGGCTTTCCATAAATATCAGTGTTAACGAACTACATGTTCTTGGATGCTCACTGTACCGAACAGACTTCTCCGGTGGACGCGTGGGAGGCTGTGCTGTTTTTCTAAGCCAAAAGCTGCCAGTACCAACTCTCATAGAGGAATTCACCTCCCCAGAGAAATGTGACGGACTGTGGTTTAAACTCCAGCTTCGTAGTCGTGACACGCTCCTTATCGGTGTTATTTACGGATCGCCGTCGTGCGGCGCATCTGACGACCAGGCCATTCTTGCCAGCCTAGACCATCTTCCGTCTACACGACGTTTATCCCATCTTCTCATTATGTGTGACTTTAACGCACCCAAACTAAACTACGTGGCTGATACTCCTGAGGAATCTGATTGTGGATCTTCGAAATCCTCGGCAATGTTGGCCCATGAAAAAGCCTGCACACACGTCGAGCTACCTACACGGTGCCGTCCGCGACAGACACCCTCATTACTTGGTCCTGTTATTACGAATGAAACTCATCTGGTAGACAGAGTGGTCATCGTCACACTGCTGGAACATAGTGACCACATGTTCCTTGCTTTCGACTTTATCTGTTATTGGCTACAAAATGCCCTAACAAAGACTTCATTCAGAATCTTCCAGAAAGCCGACTTTGGCGCACTGAGGACATTCTTGAGTACACTCAAACTCATGTCTAACTCAGTGAACACCAACTATCTCTCCTTTAAAGATGCCATTCACGCAGCTGATGCGACATTTGTTCCTTGTAAACTGTGGAAGTCTTCAGCTCGCCCACCACTCCCGCGAAACATACGTCGTCTTCTTGACTTACGTTCTCGTCTATTCTCTAAACAAAAACTAACGGGCAAGCCGGAGGACCAAGAGGCCTTTCGCTCTATACGAAACAGATGCAGGCGGGAAATCTGTTGACATACCAAAATGGCACAGCCAAAAACCCTACTGGTAGCTCGAGAGAATAACAATTTTCATTTCAAGTGCATGCGTCGACAGAGAAAAACAAAGCTCTCAGCGCTTTCCCTACGGCTTCCCGACGAGGAAACCTCCTCCAACCCCCAGGAGGTTGCCGAGATTTTTAGAGATTGCTATTCAGCAGTCTACAATGTGGTTCCGGTAAGTTGGCATCGGATTCTTCCGAAAAGAATTGTTTCGCGCCCACTCCTAACAGCTGAATTCTCTGTGCTTGACGCTCAGGATCTCCTGCTTAAGATCAACCCTTATAGTGCAATGGCACTAGACGGGATCCATCCTCGGATCCTGAAAGAAGTGGCCCTTGGTTTGGCGGTGCCTCTTCACAGTCTGTTCTAACAGACACTTCGGACCAGCACTCTTCTGGAGGCCTGAAAAGAGGCCATTGTAACATCTATATTTAGGGCTGGAGATCGTCATTCCTCTGCTAGTTTAGGCCAGTCTGGCTCACCAGCATCCCATGCACGATAATGGAGCGCCTGTCAAAACACGCCATTTTTAGACATTTCTTCTTGGACAATCCTTTCTCTTCTTCCCAGCATGGCTTTCTTCTAAACCGGTCATGCATCACTAATATGCTTATCTTCATTGATAGCCTGACAGACGCCAAAGACAATGACCATATCTCAGATGCTATCTTTTTCGATTTTGTCAAGGCATTAGATCGCGTCCCACACGGTCCACTTGTACATAAGCTAGAAGCCCATGGGATCCAAGGAGACGTTCTCCGCTGGATTACATCTTTTCTTGGAAACATAACTTTTAGGGTGAAAACCGGATCGGACCTCTCTTCTCCTTCTCCGAGCTCCACTGGAGTTCCTCAAGGATCCGTGATCGGTCCTTTGTTGTTTCCAATATACATCAATGCTCTTTCCAACCTTATTTCTATTGATGCCTCCCTTTATGCCGATGATTTAAAAATCCGGAATTCTTTTGGTCCCAGTGCGTTGCAGATTGACTTCGACCGTATTAAGGGCTGGTCAGAAAACTGGAGTCTCCCTCTAAGCGACAGTAAGTGTGCACACATGTCGCTTGGAGGAGACTCGGGGAACCTATTCGTGATATATAGTGCACAAATTATAACAGATGTCACGAAGGTGAATATAAAAACGACCTAAGGATTTGACTATCGATTAGGTTGTCTTTCCCTTATCACCACCAGATGGCTGCCAGAAAGGGATTTGGGACTCTTGAGATGATAAAAAGAGACTTTCCCCGAATAGACAGACATGCTTTTCAATCGCCCTACGAGGTCTATATTATATCATTGCTTGAGTAGACAAGTCAAGTCCTATACACTGGCTTGAAAAAGGACATACTCGCCATCAAACCTGTCCAGCAAGTAGCCACCAAGATGGTCATTGGCTTGCGGCATTTATCTTACGAGTCTCGTCTTGAAATTCTTGATCTTCACCCACTTAAATTTCGAAGGCTCCGCGGCGACCTAATCCTTGAGTACTTTTCCTCCCGCACAGGACTCCTGCACCAGTTCTTTACCACAGTAGTTGATGACACTCGAAGGGGTCACGACAAAGAAGCTCTGTAAGCTTCCACTCCGGACCTTCCTCAGACAACAGTTCTCTCACAGGGTTATTAACCACTGGAACGACCTTCCATTGGAGGTTGTTAGCTGCTCTTATAGGGACCTTTTCATAGTGTTATTAGATTCTCACTCACTTAAGAATTCGTTGGACTAGTATGTTATTCTGCTTTCCTAGGTTAGTACTTTACTCTGTTGTCGGTATTTCCAGTGAACCCCGCTGGAAACTATCCGCAGGGAGTGAATGCGCATTTGTGTAGACCGTTAAAATGTGGGTTTAAATAAATTCTGAACGGTGATTGACGAAGTGTTTTATGAAACATGAAATGAGCCTATTTTGCTATAGGAAATAAGTTTGTTTTAATGCGATAACCATTTTTATCAGGGACGTTAAGGGATTATGATGTTTCGATTAAAAAAATGCGTTAACGAGGTAGCTGGAATTTGGACTTCGGCCAATTTAAGGAGTTTTAGCGACAAAAGAATGAAGAACGTGCACAATATATGTGCTAAAATATTTTTCTGTAAATTGTGCATTCGATACTTCATTAAAATGTTGAAGACAGTCGACTTACAGTTGAGATGGTATAATCAACACCATGTGGAACTAGGAACCCCAGGTATTTAGCGAAATCGTGAGCAAATAGATACGACTGTAGTAGGCGATCTTCGGACACAACGTGGGCGTTAATCTATGTTGTTTGACTACGGTAATTACTGCTGACGGTATTCGGACATTTGCTGGTTTGGCAATATGTCAGCCGGCAAATGGATTAAATTATGGAGTCATGTATCACATATTACGTTGGGCCTCACTGTTCTATAAATGAACGCACTGAGGTCTATGCTCGACAGTCGGCCTACCCGCACCCTATAGCCACAACGCCACGACCTATGGTTGGACGCACTGACGTCTATGCTTGACAGTCAGCCTACCTGCACCCTATAGCCACGACGAAAATGAAATGGAAGTGTTGGAATTTATTTATTACGAGTGCATCACTAGGTGCATCATTCCAAGAGGTTTTCTGCACCATTTTTGCGTTCCGTCATTCTTCAGTAGAAGTCCTCTTCGGGCTGTGTGTGAATCTCTAAAAGTGAGCGTTAGGTAACTGCGAAGGCATTATGTCGTACCCAAACACCACTCGCGTTGCTCGCATTTGGGCCGCCATTTTGTCCATCACAAGTGTTCTCACAGGTATGTGATCCCCCGTCACATCACGAAATATTTCAAACAAACGACGGAGAGAAGCGTACTTTTCACTCCGAACGTGACCATACATCACGGGCCTTTCATGGTCCATCCCGTCTGTGACAAGAAATTGATATAGCTTCAAGCTACAACCGCACATGTGGAATGATATACGACTTACTTGTGGCGGTTGGTTCCATGTGTGGCATCGACGTTGACCATATCGGGAAACGTCTGAACCACTGTACTTGCTCATTCCGCGCGAAGCGTATGTGCGTGTATCTATTACCATCGTCTTTGAGGACACGCGATACGCCATTTTTATCTACGTGATCAAGAATTTAGAGCAGGTTTTCTGCAACATCAATGTACACAAACCAACTTACTTATTGTCGGAGGTTTTAAACGATGACGGATGTTGCATATATTCATTGTAGTTATGTACTTGCCATAAACGTCCGCAGCATACTGCTTCAAATCCGCAGTTGGAGTATTGTAATCGAAAAAATGCCTAGAGTCGCTCACTTCGCTCGCAGTGAGCCGGCGATTTGTTGGGTGTGCATCGTACTGCAAGGCATTTAGTTCATGGTTATGCTCTAACGTAAAAGAACTGACAACCAACATCGTTTTCCTCCTGGTGACATTAAAGCGTGATTGACGGCATGTATCACGAGAACTGAGCAATGGAAAGTAAGTGAACTCAACTCACTAAACACGTCGTAATCCGCGGCTTTCACTTCGACGTCGCTTGTACTTGGTACACCTGTACGCCATCTGCCTTGTAACCTCAATAGTACTCACACTCACATTATCATACTTCAAGCGTCCACCGCTCGATATTTTACTTGAACCCAGGACGTAAAAACCACTGTATTCCTTCATATATTTCTCCAAACAACTTCGAAATTCCTGGAAGCTAGAAAATTCCTGGTCCTCGGATCCCGGAGGATAATCCATCACCCAAAATCAAATTAAAAAATACTCATTTATTAACATAGAACGATTAACTATTAATCGTACATAAACAGATACTTCACACGAAAACGCTTAAGTGCAACCACAACACCCATCATGAATATTTTTAACCTTCGCGCAAAATGAAAGACAAACCCATTAACGGTCGGTTAAAACAAACTTTTCAACGCTCGTCAACATTTTTGTCCCAGAAACTGGTGATTTTCAGTTTCTTAAAAGATGCTACCGAAATATTGCCCCATATTTCCGGATCCCTCATAAATTCGCCGTTTTAGGACAGATTTTGCTCCCTACGTATAATTTTCAGCGTAAACCCCTGGAACGTTGCTACAAACTGTTTTCAATGACTGCCTTTTAGGTCAGCAGAAAACCGCTGGCAATGAAACAGATAAACTGACTGGATCCGGGTGACCTGGGCCTTAAGCCTTGAACCCGTGGACAAATCACTGAAATAGCTGAAATCTGAGTGAATTCTGACGGCAACTGACCTTGAAAATTTCGCGGTAGTTTAAAATTGGTTGCCATTGTACACTCAAGTGGTGCGTGTCTGCGTGGAAGCTGTAAAGCCATGGATAATTCTATGTTAGGAATATTGAAAAGCAGCAAACATTATTCTGTTATTCGGACACAATTTGGAACGGCTAATCAGTGGCGACTATTTAGTTATCCATGTAGATTGAACATCACCCACAATTGATCGCAGCTGTCGCATTCCCATAGACTTTCCAGTCGGCCCATTTCGAAAATAAGCACTAGACTCGAGTTTTGCTGTCATTAGAGCTCGTCATTAGTGCATATCATCGTCACGGAACCATCAAAAGCTGTGGCTTTCTATAGAACTATATTTCTGTCTATCACCCATTGAACCCATTGAGTTTTGTTAATTTCCCCCACACTCACATGGCAAGAGTATATGGACGCAGTTAAACACCCAAGATGTACAAATTCAAACATATGCTTATGTATATATATGGATTGCACACGGCCACTATAGTGGCCACTATAGTGGCAGTCTGGTACTTCCTCCATATTGTCTGATAATTTCTTCATATTGTCTATATATAGACCGTATACGATGCAACGGAACATTGCTGCCGTATAAGATTCAGATTCTGGTTCAGGTGGAGATTGGAACCCTATAATATCTCGCGTAGATGGTCCTGCAAATGAACGTCTTCCAAAACAAAGCAGGAATTGGATTTAGCTAAGTTTAATTGAGTCAGCTGAACTTGAATTTTTGTAACGCGACGATATTCAACTAGCTTCTTTGGTTGGAAGGCCAGAAGGTTTCCAAGCTTCATGCTGAAGCGAATCAGAATTCGTAATAAGGAAGCAATGAGTCTACGGACAAACTTTATTTATTGGTTCACTCACTGTACACATGCGGACTTCATTGCAGCAGATGAAGGCGCTTAGGACTTGGATGTGAGAGCACCTCTAGCACAACCGTCTTCCCGCCATCAAAAGAGACAATTATACGGAAACTCCGGATGACCTTCGGACCTCAAACAAACGTCAGAATGAGTGGGCGGCGTTTCCAACAACGATAGCTATATCACTATTATCCTACAGAATGTAACCTACAGTAAGCTACGTAATAAAAATGACGCGGATTCATTATGCAGCCACGAGTGCAGCTGCGATACCGATGCCAACACACTATCTTTGATGTCAGTGGTTTGTAATGAATTTACATCTAAAAGTCAATGTGAACAAGTGCGGTGATACTATTAAGACATTTCTCGCGTCCCAGGAACTTTAAGATTTTGGGGGCGTCTAAAATGACCTCGCTGCACACGATTCTAGCTACACCAACTGATAATGCCAACACGATCGACACACCAGCCCCTGCTGCATTAGTCACGTGATGAAAATTGTGTAAGCATATAGGAAAAGGACATGCATGAGGCTGGATGAATCGGAATATATTGGCAAGGGCCATCAATGAAAACATGTGAGGAGCCAGGTGGTAGGCAGTAAGTACGTAATACGAAGCGAGAAATAAGAAGTACTAGAAGTACGGAAAATGAGTAAACTGCAGTCCGGAAGCACCATGCTTACGCTTGAATCCTCCGACTGATTGCAAAATCACCACCTTATGTAGAACAGTATTCCATTAATCTATAACTAGCAGAAGTAGACAGGATTCGGTCCTCATATGGTCAGGCCGAGATTAACTTATCTTTGAAGGGTGTCCACGAAGAGCTTGCAGCTGTACCTGAATTAAACGCCCAGATAGATCAGGACCAATAAGGTAGGTCAGTATATGATAGTTGGGGATAAGGTCACCTTGTGGTCGTCAATAGAACAGCGAATACATCATAATTGTCAAATCTTTGTGGTTATAATATGCCTTCTAATGCTTGCGTTAAACGAGTACTCACAGGCATGACCTTCTTAATTGCTATCTTAGCACGTGCTAAACATGGCGGATTCGCCTGGAAGCAATATTCAAAGTGAGATATCGCAAGCTCAGTAAAGAACTTACAGAACATACTCCCGGAAGGCTCGACGGGCCGTCCATAACACGCGGAAAACTTTACTGGCAGCCTGGCGCCAATAAATGTTGGCCTTGAAGTCGCCGGAGATAAGGAAACCAAACACCACCTGCCGACCCAAAACAAACAGTTTGTTTTCTCATAGTGCGTACGTGGGTGAGGCAACAGTAGCGGAATCAACGCGTAATATTACGTATTTCCCACGATTTACTTGCAGCAGCACTTGATAGATAGAGTGGTCATCAAACTACCGCTGGGGTATGGTGACCACTTGCTACTAGTCTTTGATTTTATCTAATAATGGTTTCAAAAAGCTGCGGAAGAGTCTTTATTGTAGAAGTTCCAGAGAGCAAACTTTAGCGCGTCAACCGCATTTTTGAGTACACTCAGCCTTGCTTCCGTCTTACTCAACTCTGGCTGTCGTTCTTTTGAAGTTGTTATTCGTGGTGAGACATTTTTTATTTGCAAAATGTGATTCCCCTTCTCGTGCACCGTTTTTCAAGGAACATACGTCTCCGGGGGATTTAAGAACCTTTTACGCTGTATATTACAGATGCGAGCGGGAAATACGTCAATACAGCCATCACGCACAATTAAAAATCTTAATGATAGCCTTTTAGATTAAGAACTTTCTATTCAAGTAAATGCTATGTCGAGGAAAAATTTATCCCTCGCAGCTTTCTCTGCGACTTCTCTACAGGGGAACCATCTTCAATCCCAAGTGGTTGTCGAGGTGTCCAGAGAATATATTTATCAGTCAACAGTATGCTTCACCAAACTGATATCCGATTCCCTCGTTGATATAGTTCCAGCATCCACTCTTATCTACTGACTTCTCCATGCTCGATGTTTAGGATCTTTTGTTTGAGGTAAATCCCCACAGTGCAACGAGAACACATGCGATTCATTCCCGGATCTTCAGAGGTGCGGTCCTTGGTTTAGCAGTGTTCCTCCATGATCTGCTTAAACAGACGTTTCGAACTGACGCTCATGAAAAGAGTCCACTCTCACATCCGTATTCAAGGTAGGTGACTAACACTCTCCTGTAAGTTACCGACCGATCACCGTTATCAGCATTTCATACAAGCTGAGGGTGTATCTGTTATAACGCGCCATCCTTAAATATTTCCCTTCGGATAGACTTTCACCCTCTAGTCAGCTTGACTTTCCTTCCGACCAGTCACGCACAACCAATGTGTTAACCGTTATTGGTGGCCTGACAGAGGTCGAAGACAATAGTCACATTTCCGATGCCATTTTCTCTGATTTTGCCAAAGCTTTTGACTGTGTTCTATACGGTCCTCTTGTAAATAAACTGAAAACTTATGACATCCAAGATGAGATCCTCCGCAGAGTTGTCTTCGTTCTTGGTATCAGAACATTCAGAGTAAAAACTAGATCTGACCTTTCTTCTTCCTCCTTGATCTGCTTCTGGTAAATATTCATGACCTACCCGATATTATTTCTAGCAGGTCTTTCCTTTATGCTGAGGGCTCTAAAATCTGGAATATGTGTGATCCCAATGAACTGCAGATTGTCATTGTTAGTATTAACTGCTGGTTGAATGACTGATGTCTCCCTCTGAACGATAGTAGGTGTACGCGTATGTCGCTCGGGGGCGACTCTGAGAACTTATTCATGGTATCTAGTGCACAAAGGATGACAAACGAAGTAAGAGTTGATCTGAGGGAACATCTACGGATTTGGTTGTCGTCTGTTTTACCCTTCTCTTCTCACCACGAGGTAACCAATTAAAAGAGATCTCTGGGGATAGTAAGAGCCTTTCCACGCATGAACAGGTATGCTTCTCAAGCGCATTAGGACTTGAAGAGGGACATAATTGCTACTGAACTTGTCTAGCAAATAGCCGTCAAAATTTTCACTGGCTTGCAGAATTTCCCTTGTGGGTCTCATCGTAAAGTTCAACATCTCTATCCATACGAATTTCAAGAACTGTACGTTGACTTTATCTCTGCTCATCTTTCCTTCAGCGCAGGACTCGGGCAGCAATTATTTACCCTGGTAGCCGAAAATAATCGGAGGGGTCACAACAAGAAGCCATACACGATTCGATCTCGGACTTTCCTTATGCAACAGTCTTCTTCTTACTGAATTATCATCCACCGAAACGATTTTCCTTTGGGGATTGTTATAAGCTCTTCGAAATTTTATTCGATTCCGAATTGCATAAGACATCGTTAGATTAGTATTTCACTCTGTTTTTGGTAACATTGTAGCCTCCGAGAACGATGCCACAAACATTTTCTAGTGACTGCCTTTCAGGTCGAGAGGAAACCCCAGAGTATTAAAACAGACAAACTGACCAGATCCTTATGATTTGAGCCCCATTCTCGAACCCGTGTGCTAAACGCCTAAATCGCTGGAAAAGTTTAAGCGTTTTAATGATTACAGACCAGGTGCTTCGATATCGAACTTCTCGAAAAAATTAGAGGCGCTTGCATATGAATCGCTTAATAAGTACACAACTCGTCGTGACTTCTTCTCCACTGTACAGCTGAGACTTTGCAGAAGCTGTTTATGCATCACAAATCTGATGACGGTCGATGATCAATGAACGAAAGCTGTTGATCAAGGCAATAGAATTGACTTTGTATGCCTCGACAATGCCAAGGTATTCGACCGCGTGGACCATGCTGTTTCAGTCAGCAAGCTTTCCTATTATAAGGTACAAAGCAATCTTCTTCTTCAGTGACTTGAGTCATATGTTGTAAATTGTCTAGACAGGATGCATGCAAATGGTGCATCCTCTACCTGCAAGTCTGGCAGCTGTGGGATACTTTGAAGATTAATTCTCGGTCAGCTTCTCTTCCTGATATTTTGATCACCTCCTCGTTATTACTGTTTGCCGACAACGTCAACATTCGGCGAGCCGCAAACATCATCAATAATTCTCTTACTCTCCAGGATGACCTTAAAATTCTATGTGATTGGTTTTGAGTGAGCTGACTTAACTTTACTACAGGTAGGCGTAAAGTCATACACATCATCAGCAATGTGAACACCGCGTATTGCCCTGACAGGAAATTGGCTTTGGACATTTCTTTTCCAGAAGGACCTTAGAACTACTGTTTCGCACGCTCTTTTGAGTCTTCCGGACATCGGAGCAAATGCAAAATTACTAGGAACACTGTTTACAGTATCTTTGGGTTGAAGGTGACGGTATTAATCTTTATGATACTGAAATCTCCTGATTCTTGGTGTCCATCGATGTTTAACAGGAGACATAAAAGACAGTTAGGGGCTACCCCCTAAAACTAAGAGTCCAACACAGTAGACTAGAAAACAAACAACTTTTTTTATTGCGCCATTGCAGGGCTTGTAATGCTGTACTTGACCACGTTGTTTCCGTCATCTCCGTAGCAGTTTTCAACGCTCGCATTGGCCAACGTCTATTGTGAACTCTCACACGTTGCCCACTTTGCTGCAAACTCTAAGAAATCAACATCACAGAAGTGAATTATAGCAGACTATTAAATTCGTCTCTCAAGCTAACCAATGTTTTCAGCTCATTCGACTGTTTAGTTGATACACACTTACTTTAAGCTGGTAGACGTAAGTAACTTCGTGCGCTTTGTGAAAGTAATCACAACTGCAAACAGTGTTTATGTAACCGTGGTCAACAGTTTAGTGCGTTCGTGCACTAAATTAACGCTTCCTCAGGTATACGCGAAAATACCAGA
>LUCH01018286.1:0-16004 GCA_013368495.1 Paragonimus heterotremus
ACGCTATCCGAGATGGCGATGTGTCGCAGTCAATGACGTACCTGTATCCATACCATTTCTAGTTCTTCCGGCTAGTCTTCTTTTATTAATTCTCAACCTTCTTAGTAACCTTTTCTTCTAGGATGTTCCACGTCACTGTTGAGGTGAGCGACGGCCCGAGCCATAGTACCTTTTGGTCAGGCTCATGGCTGTTATGATGATGATGATGATATAGGTGGCGGGGCTCCATTCAAGACTGTCGTTCTTACTGGAGCACATACTTTGATCCAGATCAGGCGTTGGTACGTTGCTGTCTCGTTCTTACTCTTGCTGAGCAACCACCCCATCGACCACAACGACTGGCTGTTTAGAAAGTGGCCAGACCGTCGGTAAAGCATAAGTACCAAAACAGCTTAGAATGCAAGCTTAGCAGTGTGACTGTTGGACCCACATCACATAGACCATTTATGAAGCGAGTGATATAGCATGCAGTACGATGGGTCGTAGGTCAAACAAACACTGTAGGCCAGAAAAATTTGCAGGATTGTTAGATACCAGACGGAAATTTCCCCAAGGCAGTTTATACAATTCCAACAGGTATATCGGTAAGAAGCTGATAGTTCATCGTGAGATTTCGTTAACGGAGAAAGTGAAGGAAACGAAAAGCGATTTCGCTTTAGGGAACAACAGCGAACTCTTTAAGCTTACCTGTAGTAGTGTTTCGAGACGTCCGCCTGTCAGTGAAACCATAAGCGAGGTAGACGGTACAATCATTCATAACAAGTCCAGAGGGTCACATCGTTGGGCGTGACACTTTGATGGTCAATTTAACTGGTTTCCTGCTTCTACTATGTTACTATCAAAGACTTAACATGTAGTACTCTGGTCGTCGGATTTAGAAGCACCCACCGAAACCGAGGTCTGCAATTGCATTTCGGCTCCCAAACGCAATAGAGCTGCTGGTCCAGGTGACTGGTGGGGAGGCGTTAGCAGAGGTCTTGATTTAATTGATTCAAATTGCGCGGACGACGAAAACCATTTCTCTGTATTGGGACCACATTCAAGAAGGGCGCCAAGATTTCTGTCCCAGTCATCATTACGGTCCTGGCATTCATTATACTCAGTCGACTCACTGGAGATCTGGAGGCAGACATTGAAGGAAAGCAGCCAAGGGTTCATCATGGACGAGGATACATTCGTCAAATTTTCACTCTCCGCCAAATTCCGGGACAGCACCACAAGTATGTGAGCAGACTGCCGGCGCATTATTCTCATGCTTCAGCCCAAAATGGAAGTTATACTGAACCGTCCGACATTTCCAGCACCAGAAGTGGCGCATGTCAAGTCTGTTCACTCACTATTTTGTTTATTTTTATTGGATTTTTCGCGAAACTCACAAGATGATGCCGGTGTGAACCTTCAACCTGTTGAAAGACTGATCCTAGTTGTTATAACGAAAAGGTGTTGTTTGACGTACTTCAAGTAGCATAGCCAAAACTAGAAGTTATTCCGTACTCTGCTAAGTACTTTCGAATGCGACTTACAGCCTCAAGATGTAAAGTGCTTCTGTACGACTGCTGTGAGTATGTTAATTTAATGATAGATGATAAAGTTATGGGGTCGCGTACTTAAGTCGACTTTGAAGGCTGCGTTACTTTGCGGCTCCAAAACTTAACCGCATTGGACGGAGGATCTGAATCGTTTTCAAGTATTTCACCACCGATGCTTGCGTTCAATCGCTTGGATTACTGCAACGGATAAGCAAGTGAGAGTTTAGGAAACATGTATTTGGTAGTGATTCCCAAGCAAACTTCTTTGTTCAGTGTTAAAAGTGACACATACTTAGATGGTTAGGTCACGTACCAAGAACGTTAGTTGATCGTCCGCCACACCCAGTACTACTTGCCGAAGCCACGGTCGACTGGCGTAAGATGTAAGGTGGACAGCTAATGACTTGATGTAGACAAATGAAGACGGTCATCAAGATGGTGGCCACTGTCGACCGGGTTCGTCTACCGAACAGGGACCCTCGTGACTCACTGAGTTGGTGGTTGAAGACGGGTCCAGCGATGTGAATGTTGTCGTTGTTTGAAAGAGTTGTCAGTAAAGTGAGTGTATTCCATGAAGCGAAACAGTGAACGCCGCAAGGAGGTTGTCTTGATGATAAAGCCTTACTTTCACCTTTAGTTCGGTTGGCTTGTGAAGTGTAGGCCTCTTGATGTTGAATTTTTAAGCATAAACATGGTTGTTTAGTGGTTGGGCTTCCTCTCTTCAGTTTCCCTTCCTCCGTTTTGGCTATGGTTTGCTTTTCCCCTCATGGTTGCATGAAGGTTAAGCATCAACGAAAGCCAATTATGTAATGACGTCTTGATGATGAGAGTGGATGGTTCACTTGAGAGGGCACCGTAGCGACGTTTTGGATGGGCTCACTTTTAGCCAGAAGTGTATAAAAATTCGAGGTGTCAGGTGAGACATATTGTCAAAGCACGACATATGCGTGTGATTTCGTATCCAATGCCTTTCTTTCCTTGGCCGTTTCTGTGCTTTAAAAATCGAGCGTTTTTAAGTTGCTAATTTATGCCTACTAGTCGAGTCAACAATTACGGTCCCCAATTCATTGCTGATTTTCCAGCTGTGGTGGTTTATATGCACCGATAACAAAGTGAAATGATGTATGAATAAACCCACACCCCCAATTTCAACACTGTAACAAGGCGGTAGCGCAATACCATTTTTCTTTATGAAAAAAAAGATCCGCACGACTGAACAAACAATATGCTATACAGAAAAGCTCGGATAGCCACCTTCTCATCTGTGTATCATTCATTGATGTTCACAGGATCCATAACAAACAAGATACGTCTACTTCTGGTTGTACAAACAGGAACAATCTATTCCGCTATCTTGACGTGGTGGTCAGGTGTGTGCGCTGCATTGATCGGGATGGTTCTGTTGACTACGACTTTGATCCTTTCGATAGCAACTTTATCAGACAGGCCAAAAGAGAACAGTCACACGAAGAGCAGAACTCACAGGGTTGTTTGTCGAAATACTGATCGCGTACGAGTGCTCAGGTAGTTAGGCATGGTCCCATGAGCCCATAGCAGAACTATATAGTTTGCACACTGCTGTCTTCCGAAAAAAGAGACTAGAAAAGGAACCGCTAAACAAAAGGGCACTGATCGCCCAACGGCTGGCGATGATCGCTGGCACATTATCCAACATGGAAGGAAAAACTTCAGTATTGTCCGAAAGTCTGATGTAATTTTGGATGACTATCCTGTGCTCAGCAGTGGTCAGGATTACATGTCAAAGGCTTACCGACTGCGCCCGCTGTCTAAACAAAGCTGTCTGCCAAGCGAGTCAGACTCCTGAGTTACTGGTTCCGATTACGGTTCGTCAAAGAAAATCTAGGTAAGTCAAACTTTTGAGTCAGAAACTCGAGGTGAGGTCTCTCAAGTCGGTACCCTTCCGCGGCATGAGCGACCGCAAAGTATCAGATATTATCGCTCTCTCGAAAGTGACATTATTTGTCCATTACGACTTTTCCCCTCTATTTTCCCGTTCAAGTTTTATGACTTCCACGTATCCACGGGTGGTAATTGCTTTCTGAAGCTAGGACAACTGGTAAACACTGGTGCTTTCAATGTCCGCATTCTCCGACATGTTGGTCAGCAAGGTGCTCTGACAAGAACTCTCTCAAATCTGGAGCATGATGTGTGCTCCGTGTCGGAGACGCAAATCTACGATTCTAGCACCGTTATCCACTTGATCTCATCTCTCGATAACTGTAGAGTCAAACGCTTCTCTCTCAGGGTCCCTGGTGACGTCGAAGCTGAATCTCGTGAGCAAGCTGGGGTGGGAATCGCAGAGTCCCAGTGCAGAGCAATGTTTATTCGATTGAATCCCAGTGAGTAGTCGCTTATGCGGTATCAGATTCAATACATTAGTTAGTGTGTCAACGCAAACCGGAAAAACGTCGTAGATTTATTACATCGGCGTTGGCTTCAATGGACAGCTGTCCGGATGTTACCTGAGATACGCTCTATGACGCTCTCGTTACCTCTGAAGCAGAGTAAACAGGCTGACATCACCATACTAGCCGGCGATTTGGATGTTTAGCTTGGTCGTCTTTTTCTAGAGAAGTGTCTGGGTGGTAAGTTTATTGTCCGGGAACAACGCACTGACAATGGTGAAAGACTGTTGTAGTTGTGCGCATCTCACGGCCTGTATAGTTCCAGTATCGCTTTCTAACATAGGAAGAAGCAGTGTCATTTGTGTATCTCAGCCATGAACACGGCTCGACCATTTAACAGTCAGTTACAGATGGTATCACTCTACTAAAGACTGTCGTTCACTTTGGTGCAACCAAATGGACTCATACCATGTTGTTGTGCGTATCCGTTTTGTTTTGTTATCCGACCCGAGGTCATACACTCGTAAATGTAGGATAACTAACGGACAACGCAGAAAGCAGAGTGTAAACAGTGCTTACCCAGAAGTCCTGAGGAACAAACTGCTCGGTTCGCTTCGGTTGAGAGAACCTAACGAACACTAGGAACAAATCGCAATAGCTATGAAAACTTGTTGTGAACAGATATGTTACGAAGTATCCGTGCAGTTGCGAGGAAAGTGGATTTCTGTCACGTCCACCGATGTTAAACAAGCGTTGCTCGATTTCATCTGGCCGTGAATATGATGACGACCGTCAAGAACTTAAACGCAAGCTGATCAAAAGCGCGCGCAAGGATCGGGAGCACCATTTAGTTGAACAAGTGAAAGAGCTGGAGCGAGGCTTTCTACGTGGGAATAGCAGAAGGCCTTATACCCTGGTCCGTAATTTTATTGGCCGTTGAGTCGGTGTAAGTGAGACCATGAGAGAAATATGGTTCACCTATCACCAGTCAATTGCGCCGACTTGAGAGGTGGGATGAACATTTTGGAGAACAGTTCAGCTGGCCTCAGCTAGACCACGTAAACGACGGGACTCCAATGGTCAGTTACGTCCCACCATCGGAAGCAGGAGTGACTCTGGAGCTTAAGTTACTGACGCGTAACAAGGCTCCTGGACCAGATCTTTTTTCAAGGATGATGGAGAGTGCTTGATATCAGAACTGACGAGACTCCTCCAAACAGTTTGGAAAACTGATGAGGCACCTTGTGATTGAGGCTTATCAACAATAATTCCCGTTTTCAAAAAGGGGCCCGAAGTTTGTTACAACCACAGAGGTAACAGTTTAGTGTCTGTCACACTGAAGTTACTCACAGACATTTTACTCACTAAGCCCTGAGAAAGTCATACGCATGAAGAACGGGCAGCACGCCGGTTCCGTAGAGGGTGCGTTGATCACAATTGTACTTTGCGACGGCTCTTGGAGTATCGACAATCTTATAGGCAACCGATGGTCGTGATCTCTTTAAACCGAAAGGCTGCTTTCGATTCGGTTGCTCGTAACGTCCTCTGGGATTGCCTTCGTAATGGAGTTAAAAGAAAATAAGTGTATGTGTTGAGACCATTGTAAGCAAGGTGAGGGTTTATGGGTGACCCAGAAGTAACCTTTCCACATAGTTATGAACTTTAATGTATATTAACGATGAATTCCGTCACGCTCTCCTTTCACAACTCTTTGGCCGAGGTGGTGATGGCCGGCCATTTTTCCGTATCACGTTTTACTCCACCGAATCAATTTGTCTTATCTACCCCTATTTTGTTAAATAGCTCTTCATTTGGTCACCACCCCGCGATGCAGTTTTCAGGCACATCAGATACTTACCTCACTTGCTGTTCGCGATAGACTATTATGATAGTCTGTCAAACGTAAAGGTCCGTCTGCTTGCAGGATACAAACCCTTAGTCGCCCTCTGAACAGCAGGTAAGCTTGCCACCTTTAATGTCCGCACACTTTTGCAAATAGATCAGCAGGAAGTTCTTGCATGTACTTTGGAGACCCTCGCCATCGATATCTCTTGTCTTGTTGAAACACGGCTTCAGGGTTCTAAATCATTGCTATATCTCTAATCATCATCAACCGCTTCACTACGTGAGTACAATGAGTTTGTTTGAAGACCATACGGCTCAAGCCACTGGCGAAGCCGGTGTTGGAATTGTCCTAAAAGCATACGTGCAGAAGGAGCTGCTTGATTGGACACCCGTCAAAGCTTTGAGAGGCACCCATCACAAACGCTGCCTGTTTGTTATTGCCGCGTAAGCCCCCACAAACTGTAACTCAGGCACAAACAAAGACGACTTTTGCCAGCAGCTCACCAAGATTCTGCTAACGGTGCAGCACACTGGCCGGCGGCCTGAAGGCTTAAGTAGGCAGACGAGGCACTGACGAGTGTGATTTAGGTGACCCACACTCTTACGGTACTCGTCGAACAGACAACGGTGAACGTTTGTTGCAGCTCTGTGCTGATAACGGCCTGTTTCTAGCGAGTAATAATTTTCGAAGTTCTGAGCGTCAATGCACCACCTGGCAATCTCCATGGCTGAGTAAATTGTGGACACAGATTGAACACGTGGCCGTCAGCTACATGTAGTGTAGCTGTTTCTAACAGGGCAAGTTAATCTGGAGCACTTGCATGGATTCTGTGAGATTACTCCAAGTCACTCGAATTTGAGATAGAGAATATGTAGACGAGATCGCCCTGATCTACGAAGACTCAGGGAAGACCAGAAAATCTTACACAGAAAGAAGCTTCAGTCCGTCAGCTTGGTACGGCCTTTGCATCTGTCTAAGTGTGAGATGTTGTTGCAAAATTGGCAGAACTCTGCGCCTGCCTTCATCCTCGATTGGAAGTAGTCGAAAAGTCCACGCACTTTTGGAGCTGTATCAATGCTAGTCGAATGTCTGATGAGATCACAAATCGCATAGCAAAGACTCGGATGGCGTTTGCCAACTTGTAACATCTGTTGTGTTGACATGATCTCGTGAAAAGCCAAGTGTACAATGTCACCATTAGAACAGTCCTATTTTACGGTTCCGAAACCTGGTCCATTCGAGCGGAGGATGTCCACAGGGTATCCGTTTTCGATCACCGGTGTCTGTGAGCCTCTAGTGATGTAGCGGGAGCACCATGCCGGCAACAGCGAAGTTCGTCTAAGTGTCTTCGGGATACATAAACTCTGTCAACTCTATAGCATATTCACCTCGTATCGCAGGCTTCGTTGGCTTGGTCACATTTTAAGAATGCCAACTTACCGTCTGCCAAACCCCGCCTTATTTGAGCGTTGTGGGTTAGACAGGAAGCGGCAGCCCGGTGGTCAGAGGATGACTTAGGTTTGTTGTACAGTGGCACTCACTCTGAAGCTTGCTTCAGTATGCAGCTACCGGCTTCCTGGCTGGGAAAATGGTTTCCGCCAATTTTTTAAGAACGACATTCTGGAAGGTGCGCCTAAGGAATCCACAGTGATTGTTGATTTTCTTCCGGGCGGTAGGTTGACCGACATTGAGTGTGTGGATGACAGTGCCTCATTTAGCCTCACTGCCCAAAACATACAGACTATTGTGAATAAGGTGAATGATCGGGCTAGTTTATATGGAATGCGTTTCGCATCTCCGGAGTGCAAAGTGCTGCTTTAAGTCTGAGACATTTTCACCAGCACGTCCTTTATTACAGACAATCCGCTTGAAACTATGAGGGTAGCAAAGACGCCGGTCATCTCTATCAACCTGCGTCAATTGTGAAGTCAAAAAGACGTCCGGTCGTCGCAGAACTGAAGGGTAGATAATGTTTGTGTGCGATCTCTTTTGCTGTAGATGTAGGAACATCGTTTGTTTGCGACGAAGATGTGTTTGACCATTGTTATCTTCGCCAATTAGCCCACACCAGGTGGACTGATCACGTGACCAACGCGGCCGCTCGCTAGCACGTATTCTGGAGAACTCGGGATGAGCGACCAAGCGGTCACCTAGTCACCTTGCACAACCTGTGATGACTGAGTCACGTACTCCGCACATAAGCTGGACCTTTACCACATCAGGTTTTATATACTGAGAACACCAACAGTTAGGTAAAACCGAGTGGTGGCCAAGCAAAAACGTGGTCATGAAATATGAAGACCTTAGCTGTTGCACTGAATGGAGTGACTAGGTGCCGTCTTCCCGACTGAAATCTTAGTGATCATTAAAATCGTTAGTTAGAAACACTGTTTTGGATGAAACCAATTTTTAATCTTTTTAGTAGTCTTTCCTCTAGGATATTTTGCGTCACCATTGTTGTGAGTGACGACTGGATCCACAGTACCTTCTGGTCATTCTCAAAGCCGTTTGGAGTAACTGAATAAGAACAATCTTAATGCGGCTTGCGTATACATTGCATGGTAAACCTGGTGTGTGATAGAACAGTATATACAGTACATAATCAGTAACAAGTCTCGTTCACATCGTTACGAGCTAGGATAAGTGCACACATTCATTTCGTAGCTAGGCGTACACGAGTACCGGACTTTGAAGATACTCAGTCCTTGCTTACATCTTTTTTTCTTAAGATCTCAGAGACATTCTTCAATTCTGATAATCAAAACTGTATGCGGGGTCACGAGAATTACATATTGGGGCTTTGGCTCCTCCACAAATACCCTCGTAGGGCGGTGATCGACCGGACTAAGCTACCATCAGTTGTCAATTTCACCTGTAAGTTAGAAGTTGATGCAGCTTTGTACTCACTTCTGCAGCTGAATTGATCACCAAAATAATCCGCCCCTGTTCATTCTCCTTTAGAAATTTCATCGTTTCTTTGATTACATTGTGGTTCTGAAAAGCTATGCAACATCAGTTTTTCCAAGATTATCTCTCAGAAAAACTGACGCCTGATTGAGAGATGGAGATCGGAAAGGTCCGAGGAGCACGGGCTCCCAGTGTAGCAGCCACGAAATTTTGATGACTTGCTTGTGGCATGTGTAAAATGGCTCCGAAACCTTGCAGCTACATAATTTACCCATGTTATTAAGAAGGTTCGCACGAGATACGCCACCCGGCTGTTGGCTCGCATGCCATATGACTGCGTAGCGAGATTCGATGAACAAAATACTTCAGCTCTAGTCGCTCGCTGAGGACCGGTTTCTGTTTGCCCTAGCCAATATTCCATGTCAATACCGTCTACGCTGTTAGCGGAGATCCTGTGTACACTTGGTATAGTTAACATTTGGTCCCCATTCTTAGCGCCCGCATATGCAAACAGTAACTAAGTGCATCATACATTATAATGCATACACAGGTGAGAGACTGCAGTCTCACGTCTGCGTACAACCAAGGCGACCAACTTTATCACAGGGCAAGAAAAAGCCTTAGGATAGAATGTCATACTTCTCCCGAACCGTTTAAGTCATTCTAGACAAACTAACCTACTAAGTGAATACGCAGTCTAGTGACAATTTTTACAAGAACGCGACTCCCGAGAATGGGAAAAAGGCTCCTTTGTAGCTACGATAATTTTGTTTGTAATGCTGGAACTTACGATGATTCCACCTTCCAATCGTCTTTCATCTCCGGACGGACCATTAACATTCGAACCAGACGACATAACAACCACAACCGAGACCGTTTCACGACCAACACGAATGACCTTGACAAGGTCAACAGAATAACACTAGTTTCAGGGTTCCATGGGTTTCAAAGGATTTCTGCAGATCCAGAAAAGTCTCTGACTCGTTATTGACCCGCTTCTGGGTGGCACTGATCAAGGACTTTGGCCGGGGATAATCTTGAGTTGCGGAGGATCGTCGGAGCATAAGGACAGAGTTGTTAATGGAATAGATGCAAAGAGAAAATTGTTTCACTGGTTTCACTGGTTTCTTACGGGCTGGAAGTATAAAACTTGTGTAGTATCCCTGCCTCGGGAGATTCCGGTAAGATTCAGTAGTACGTAGTCCGTGGTTACACAGCAGATTCTATCTGGGGTTGGCTGTTGTCCATCTGGACCGATCACGTGAACTGTTGAATTGGTGAGAGTATGTGAGGTGTGTTGAGTGTTGGAACAGCTAGCAGCAGTCGGGCACATAGGGAGGTTGCTCCGTTTTGTTGTATAACAGTGGAGAGGGAAAACTATGCGAATAAGGTAGGGGAAAATGGGAAAAGACTAGAGAAGGAGGAAATGACAACAGTGTGGGTAGGTGAGGCTATACGTGTCCGACTGCCAGCGACCATTTTGGGGTGATCCAGTCATCTAGCTGCCTTTTGAATGCATCGACTGACGTTGCCGTGACAATCATCGCAGGAATTGAGCTCCATGTCGAACATATTCGGACAGCAAAACTACGTCGTCTGCATGAAAGGCTACTACTTGGTATGGAGATGTACTTACGGCCCCTGATACTCACTGTATCGGCGAGTGTAAAGAGATTGTTGTTGGGGTGACTCGGAGAGCATAAGATTTTGTATGTTAATATGAAATCACCCCTCAAACATCTATAGACTAGGGTGAGTAGTTCCAACTTCGAGAGACGGACTTCATACGACCAGGAAAATAGACCATTAACCCGCTTAGTGACCCGTCCCTGGACTGCCTCTAGAGCGGTGACGTCTTTCTTCTAGTACGACACACACGCCTGAATGTTGGCTTCCAGCAGTGGCCTCACCGGTGTGCTGTAAATATGTGAGAATCTAACGATCTGGAAATTCCCAAGGCTTCTACTAAGCATAGCTAACCTGCTGCTAGCTTTCCTCACCAACAGCATAATGTTAGTACTAGGGGAGAGGTCTGAGGTAACGACGGTACCTAGGTCACACTCCTGGTGGACAGTGGCTAGGGTAGCACCACCGATGCGATATGTTCTAGTGCTGTGACGACGAACGCGTGTAGTCTTTAACTTGGACGTGTTGAAGGACAGTCTATCTTCCACGGGCCATAGATGCAGAGCATCCAGGTCTCTTTGAAAGTCTTCTGCGTATTCAACGCTGTGTAAGACACGCCACAGTTTCGTATCGTCAGAATACACCGCAACGGGGAGGTTACTCACGCCTGGGAGATCGTTAACATAAACTA
The DNA here is from genome assembly GCA_013368495.1 of Paragonimus heterotremus. Taxonomy (NCBI): domain Eukaryota; kingdom Metazoa; phylum Platyhelminthes; class Trematoda; order Plagiorchiida; family Troglotrematidae; genus Paragonimus; species Paragonimus heterotremus. The sequence continues at coordinate 10,966 of LUCH01018286.1, forward strand.
AGAGTAATGAGGGACCCAGTATGGAGCCTTGCAGTACACAAGTTGTAGCTTTGAACGGCCTGGATAGCTCACCGTTTACCCTAACCGCGCACGTCCGACAGGGTAGGTATTGTTTGAACCAAAAACAAACCTCACTGCATAGGCCCATATCATCCAATTTGCCCAGTAATATACTGTGATCAACTTTATCGAATGCTTTCGTAAAGTCTAAAAACAGCATCAACCGGGATGCGTTCTTCGGCAGCTTTTGCCCATGAGTCAGCGGCAATCAGTAGGTTGGTCGTGCATGAGCGACCGCTTCTGAAGCCCAGCTGCTCCGGCGTCAACAGTGGGTGGGTATTTAGATGGTTTCTTACGAAATCGTCTACTATGCTCTCCATCACTTTTGACATGGCTGGTAGTAGAGCAATCGGTCTGAAGTTACTGGCATTCGTTCGATCCCCACCCTTTTAGATGGGAGAGATGACGCCGTGCTTCCAAGTGGCTGGAATATAACCAGTATAATATGAGTGTTGGAACAAACGAGCAGGCGGTTCCGCCAGCTCATCTGCGCATTCTTTCAGCATTGATGGGGGTATCTCGTCAAGCCTCGGGGACTTATCAACGCACAGCAGAAGTAACTGGGCACGTACGTTAGCCGGGGTAAAGTTGTGGGATGAACCCGAGGAACGATCAGGACAGAAAACCGCGGTGCATGGTTCCGTCTCAGCGGAGTTGCTGAAGACGGATGCGTACTGAGCACGTAATATCACGGCCGCCCCATAGTTCGAGGGAGAGAGTGCTGAAGGTCCCATGAGAGAGGATATGGCAGCTTTCGATCTGGTCAAGGAAGTCATGTTCCAGAAGAAACTTTCAGGACGGTCGGCGATAGATCTCGCAAGTGATACTTGGTAAGCCATGCGGTCGGTGCGTACGGCTGCTGTGCATTGATAACGACAGCATCTGTATGCCAGGTGTGAGGCACCACCTCCATTGGTGAGAAATGCACCCCACAAGGCCCGCCTTTCTTTCATTAGACGCCTGGTCGATGGTTTGAGCCAGGACGACTTACAGGTGGGGCGTGGAGTATGAAGTGGGACTGAACTAGTTATCGCGGTGTTTAGATGTAACATACTACGCACTAGATGTTCGTCCACGGTGCTATATTCTTCAGGTGGTGGCCAGTTAGCTTGGGATAAGTGTTCCCGCATCTTTCAAAAGTTGGCTCGTCTGAAATTACGTCGAGCCAACAGTAAGGGACGGATGGTCGTGACGTCGCATATTAAGCGAAAACTGATTGTGGCATGGTCGCTTGCATCTAGTGGCGCACAAACCTCGACTATATCCACCATATGGGGCTCGGTAGTTAACACCGTGTTTAGTCGGGATGACCTGTGACCTTCTATCCACCTTGTGGGTTGACTGACATGCTCGGTGAGTCCTACCTCCTGCACGAGGCCGTAGAATTCAGTGGCCGCAGTACCAGACGTCAGCCCGCTGAACAGACCTGCATGCGGGAGGTTGAGGTCCCCTAGGACGATGGCGCGATGTCCGGGGATTGCGACGGCCTGTCTAATGGCACTGGACATTCTTTAATCCCATACTGCAAGTGCGAATTTGGCAGGATAAAGGAGGCCGACAATGACTTGTGATAAGTGCGGTATCTTAACATTCATCCACAGGGGCTCTTCAAGTGAAAGCAGGGTTGGGTCTCTGTTTAGGGCTGCGCGTAATTCAGCGCCAACGTAGATAGCTACGCCCCTACCTCTGCTGGCTAGCCGATCCTTGCGAAAGATGGTATAGCCAGGAATTTCTATCTCATGATCGGGTATGTCCGGCATTGGCCATTTCCCCGCAACACCTACGATCTTGGGCTTGTTTGAGTGGACAAGCCGTCGCAGTTTCTCCACTTTGTTTTCCTGGGAAAGAACGTCAGTGAACATGCACCACCAGCTAAATAAGTGTACCTGCGTGCCCTCATTCGGGATGGCGTCTGTCTTCAAATGTGTAGCGGGTACTACCTCAGCTAGGCCGACTCTTTTAAGGTCGGCTGTACCGGGTTTTTGGCTGTGAGGAGGGTGGTGGGCTACCGATGACCTCCGGCGTCTTGGTCATCTTCACTACACTTTCCGCCATGGGAGGTATACAAGTGGGAGGTGTCTCACGTTCAGACCTTGATTTATCTGCTTGGAGTCGGATCTTAAATGAGAAGCTGTTTTCTACTGTGTGATTCTTCTGAAGCACAGGGGGCAATACATCTCTTGTGGAGAGAGTGATTCGTAATAGTCTGGGGGCTGAAATGGTGTCCAGGTGTATTGGGCGCGGAAGGCGTTGGATAGAATGTGCTCAACATTCGCATACGTCTAGGTTTAGTTTAGCCCGAATAAACTTCCACTGGTTGATGTTATGCTTATGCGCGTGCAGTGCATCCGCACTCTTCAGCTCCTCTGAGCCGTGTACACCCAAACTGCACTTTCGGTCATACTGGGAACTCTGAGGGTTGCGATATGCCGTCCGTCGAGTCTCCCTGATCACCCAGGGGCAGTCAGATTTCGCATTCAGGCAAGGATCATTGAGTCTAGGCAAGGAAGATGCTGTTAACAGAACCTCCTCGACGTCTTCTATCCGTCCCAGCGTGACGGATTGCCGAGGGCGTCCGTCTTGGTGGGATTTACGAAGCCTGGGTTTACCTTCCAAGCCCAGTCTAAGTAGATCGCAGAGGGATCTCCACTGCAACTGGTCATCAGCTTCTTTCTGATTGAGCAACTTGCTTTCGCTTTCTGCAGCATTATAGATAATTAGAATGTGTCTAGCGAACTCGGGGCAGTGACTACGACTGGGCCCATTGGTGCCCTGTGTTCCGAGCTGAGGGAGGGCTGTGTGATTACGACTTTCGACTAACGACTTAAGGCTTTCTCGGTTCGTGCCGATAGGCGACTTGGAGGTAGCAGCTTGCTGAGACACAGTGACGACAGGTTTACCACGTTTCCGTTTAATGCGGCCTGACGAAGCTGGTTCACTAACTAGTGCAGGAGACGGTGGGATTTGGTTGTGCGCAGCCTGACTGAGGTTGCCTGGTGTTGGCGTATCGGGACTGCATATTGTAGAGATTGAGGAACTGACCAACTCGCTTGTTTTGTCTGTATCCTGAGTGATGCTGTCCATAAGGATGTTCAGTCGGCGTCACACAATGGTATCTGAGGGCCGGAGTGGGTGAGTCTCGAACCTCAAATAAAAATGTATGGGAGATTCGGGGTCACGCTTGCGGTGAACCCAGTGGTTACGGAAGTCACAGGCTATGGATTTGCTGCTAGGCCTTACCACCTTCAAACACGGTCTACAAACGCCGGTAGTCAGACTAAGGACACATACCATGCTAACTAACCAAATTCGTCCAATCGTATCTTAAATACGCCTAGGGTCGGGGGCGAGACGACCTCTCTCGGCAGGTTGTTCCAGGAGGGGACCACTCGGAGTGCAAACGAATAACGCCGGCAATGCAAACTGTAGCGTTGATGCTTAAGACTAAGACTATTCCCTCTTTAACTTGAATGTTTAGTCCTGGGTATGATGGATGAGCAAGGGTGATTATAGTGGGTTAATATTTTGTAAGCCAGTATGGTGTCTCCTCTCATCCTCCGAAACTCTAGGTTAAACAGATCCAAACTCTGAAGCCTGCTCTGAAAACTCAGCTACCTAAGGACCATCACTTGCTTTGCAGCCCTGCGTTGAACTCGTTCAGGCATTAAAACATCCTTAGGTGATAAGGGGAACAGGCATGAATATTTACTGCTAGCAAAGGGCGAGGTAGAGTGGGAAAAATAGGAATAAGGTTTGCCGGAGTTGGGCAGCCCGGGCTACAGTTGATAGATTTAGAGACCTTAGTTGCCTTGCTTGCCATCATTTTGCAGTTAACGGAGGGACTTGGACCCTGAGTCTAGCCGAGTTCTCTCGTTGCAGCACAACTCTTATATGCCGAGAAAATCTGTATATTTGTTTTGAAAGTTCACGAAAACAATGAATGATAATTTTTGCGCCCAAATGATTGTTTCTGAATCACTTCGGCTTTTGAACACCATGCCGGCGAACTACAAAATTGCGTAAATCGCTGCTGTTGTGTTGGTCGATTCTATGTGCCACTACTCATACATGGGCGTTGAAGTGTTCTTATTTTTATTTCCATTCATTTATTGTCCTTCATCCATTTTTCAGAGTTAGATCATATTGTGACTTTCAAGGCAATGTTCGGGAATCCTGCATTTGGCACTTTCTCCCAGTTCTAGGGGTGCCTTCAGGGGTGCATTATTGGGGTGGGATTCATCTACGACTGTAGTCCAAGGCGTGGTTTGAAAGGGATTTTGAAATACGATAAGGTGAGTTTGTGGACATAACTGAGTGTCTACTCGGTGGCAGGCAGGTAAAAACTTAGTCACCTGGTAGGTTAACGTTTCGAATGCTCACTTATTGCCAGTGTACCGGTTGCACACAAGCCGAAGAGGGCGCGAATCAGTATAAATCGGAGCGATTATTCGCTTGAAATAACTGAAGAAAGTGAGTTTCTTCACCCATGCGTACACAGTTTTTCTTTCGGAAGTCAGACGCGATGGACGAGTTGATTACTACTGTATGCGACACATGGCATCAGTCATTTGGAAAGACACCCAGAAGGCGTGGAGACCAACGGCAACATTCTGTGGTGGAGAAAGGCGTAGGGTGAATCGACCTTTTTCCACAGACTTCAAATTACGTCAAGGCGTAAGGTAGGACAAGTGGATGTAACGGTGAGGTTTTTAAGCATGGAGTGCTGGTTGCCATCAACCTTGAGCTAGCACAAAGGGGTGGAGCAGCCACAAGTGTTTCTGAATGGGGTACTGCCAAAAAAAGCACAGGGCCGACTGGGAGGTGTTGGCCAACACCAGGCCAAAGGTTGGCCACACAATAAGCGAATCAGATAAGAATAATAACTGACAGTAACCACACCCGGTGTGGTATTCAAACGAATTGTTGAAATGTTCTAAAACACAGTATCATGTTGATGACTTTCGTTCCCAATGCATTCA
>LUCH01018287.1:0-15816 GCA_013368495.1 Paragonimus heterotremus
TCGAGGATTCGCGCCAAAAGGACCGTTTTGCCTTTTGAACGACCTTCAAGGCGAATCCCGTGAAACGGATAATTGTCCATGATCATTTTGCGTTCTCGTGTTTATCACGTAATTTTGCTTGCTATTCTTAATCTCACGATAGATTCTAACGCGAGACAAGATTTCGTAAATTCCAGACAATCAACATCCCTTACTGGTTGGAAAATTCGCAGACTGTGAAATTTGGTCGATCTGGAGGAAATAACAAAGTTCGTTCCGGAAGATCTTCCATTTCTCTACAAAATTAGGGGCCATCCTACTTTCTTTCACCTTGACAAAAGTTTCTACATATTTCCCCGGAACTGTCTACATCAACTAATGGCGAAATTCTTTGATTGTCCATTTTCCCTATCCTAAAAAAGGTTTTTTTCTGGCATTACCCTGAACATTAGACTAATGTTGACCTCGTGAAGCGGGAATTGATGTAACCACTCAGCATTTTTTATCGAACATTGAAAATTTTGGGAACTTTCGTTTTAGAAGCGAGTGAGGCAAAGGCTTCTTCATAAACTAGACTTTTCCTTTCTCATTGTGTCCGTTTTGCTACTTTATTTTCATAATTGGTGCACTGTACAATCAATAATTATGTGTATGTTATGCGTCTCACGTTACAGCGTGTATACTGATCACGCTCATCAGAGCGTGTTTCTCACAGATGCGTTGATAAATATAACATTGTTATTATCATTATTATTATTACAACAACAAGGAAGGGTGGCTACAGAAACTGGAGCCTCTCGACTGCGAAACAAAGCTATGAACCAATGAAAAATGGAATGCAAGTAGTGGGTTTTGCTCTGGAACGCTCTAACACGTACACATTCTGAAAAAACACAGTGGTACACACAGACCACAAATTTCTGAAAACTAATGAAGCCACCGAATACTGAACCCCGACCATCATCAGGCTATTAAAGTGCGACTGTGAGCTAGTCTCGCAGCGTAGAAACCAACTACACACCACGAATTCTCTCTGGTCGCCGTACTTACCACTTGGTGCCGTGATGGATGCTTCTAAGTTTGAGACGATTGTATCAGCTGACTACATAATGGTATCTATGGACAGGGTGTTATAGCTGAAGGACACGATGGAGATCAACAAATACTCAAAAAGCTGAGTCGAGTTATAAAAATGGCTGGTTGCAAGATAAAAAAGAATCTACCCAAAGAGCCGGAGATATATCTCAAGGTCCGCGATCAGTTTGTCAGAGAATAAGAAATACACTTCAAAGGAGACAGGATAATCAAGCCGAAGGATTTGCAGCAGAAGTTCACTGAACGAGTCTATGCGACACGTGCCAGGGTGAACAGTTGTGTTCGGAGAACAAAGGGACTTCACTTTTGTCCAGGAATGCCCTGTGAGATAAAAAACTATAGAACTTAGTATGAAATCGCCAAAAGATATCATTCGAATCAAATGAAAGAAACGATGCTGCTGAGAGAGCTTCCAGCTTTTGGCAACTAGTTGCGTCCAGTTTATACACACACGCTGGAAAACAATGCCTGGTCATAGTCGACTATTTCTCGAGCTATTCTGAAATCGATTGGCTAGTCAGAATCGAGGGTGGTGTAGCCGTCAACACACTGCGTAGTCACTTCTCTCGCGATGTCCCGCCGAAGACGTCTATCTCTTATTATGGTCCTCAGTTTGCATGTGCTGAATTCAAGGCGTTTGCAGGCAAAGGAAAATTTTACTATCCAACAAGCAGTCTATATCACAGCCAATCAAACGGGAAGGCCGAAACAGCAGTTCAGACTGCCAAAAAACTGCTACAGATTGCCCGAGACTTAGGCGGAAACCCACGCTTGATGCTTCTGGAAGGAAGAAACATGCCGATTGAGATCTTTGGACAGAGTGCGGCTAAGAGAATGTTTGGAAGAAGAACGTGGGCAAACTTTCCGGTTGCGTGTTAGACGATTCGAATATTCAGGAGAGCGTACAACGACGCAGGATACAACAGAAAGTGTAGTATGGCCGCGATGCTTGGAGACTTGAAGGCCTTAAACCGGAAGATAATATGTGGGCCCAGCGTCTTGCTGAGAACTCGAACCAGTGAACGCGTAGTGTGGTAGTCAGTGGTCGTCGGCGTAGGTTATAAAATGTTGATGTGAATGGGGTGGTGAAAAAAGAGATCTTGTGTAGTTGTTAGAGCGGGCGTCGCTGGAAAAAGAAACTCGCGATGCAATTCACGGGGAGTCATCAAGAACGATAAGTTGAAAACTTATCAAAAGGGAAAAGGCTCAATGAGTTTGAACTGGAGTGGTTTCTCGTTTAGGGAGGGTGCAGCCATTCAGGGTTCGCGCAAAGCCGTTACAGATGGACTAATAATCAAACTGGCGTCAACCAATAATAGACGGCGATTAACTGATGCGAATCTGTTTCAAACAACCGAGTTGTTAGATGTACGGTGGCAGAACAGTACAGCAGTAAACTGGCCGACCAAAACTTGAAGACGCCTGTCGCTTAATAGCATTAGTTGATGTTGTTCCTCTATAAAAGGGTGTTATTTTTCAAATAAATTAAGGTTGCTTAGTGTCGTTCAGATTCCTGTCCTGATTTTTTAAACTGTGCAGCTCAGTACGTGGTAGGTTACAGCCCTTGAGATGCAGATTGTTCCGATCAGCCAAATATCCTTTTACTGGGACTCCAGCGCACCGGACCTTATCAGAAGTAATGAGTGTTCTGGTGACAGCATCGAAGGCATATTTAGCAGAAATCTTTCCAAAATTATCGTGCTCCACTTGGACCAGTTCATATGTGGAGGTTCAGCCGATTCTGATGTGCAACGGACCACTATTAGACAACACGTTGTTCATAACCTGGAAATTGAAGTACCTCCGTTTTCGAAGCGATCATGGGTTCATTTAGATAACTCTAAAAACCAAGGATTCAAAACCACCTGTTGAAGGGCCGTAATAATAGAGCAAGCACAGAGAACAATCATTCTGCCATGGACAAAACGGGAGGCTGAAGAAAAAGTGAGTTAAGACGACAGCTGAGGGTGGCCTAAAACATTTCATTGAAGATGTGTTGACAAACTTCCTATCTTAGTAGGACCATGTGCCACGGCGTTCAACCATGGTGGCGAAGAAACGCCAGCTAGACCCAGAAAACTGCAGCTGCAGTTTAAGATAAATTCAAATTTACAGGAAGTTCCTAAAGGTTTCTAGATTTCAAACGGGCACGGCTTGCAACTTCCATAGTCTCTATGGCTTGTCGGCTAGTATACAGGAGGAACTTGGCAGGGCCGGTTAACTCCAACTCCAAAGCGCAATTTGCCTACGTATACCCTGAGATATTCTCAGGACTGGCGGTAGGTTCTGTTGACGATGGAAAAGGGAAGCCTCGAACGACAAGAGAACAGACAATTTTTACTAGCTTTTAAAAATCTGCTCAAAACAGATATTAGCAATTTAACTCAAACCAAAAGGTACACCATCAGCCAACAATCAGTGGGTCATCGTGCTCAGCGTGCAAACCGATGGATCATCTAATGAGGTTACGTTCACGTGAAGCTCCGGTATCCGGCAACATCCATTTTTTTACCTCAGACTCACTAGTTGGGGTCGTGGTATTCCCACATACTAAACAATCGGTTGTTTCTGGTTGGAGGAAGGTTACCGAGAAACTGGAGTGGCACAGTCACATCGAATGACGAAGTGAGTGAACGAAAGGTAATTATAAACTAGCGGCCGATGATCCTAATGTCACGTCAAAACTCCTGAAATGGCTTACCAAGAAAAATGTGGAGCATCGTGCAATTAGGTACGAGATTTTAGCGGCATCACAACCTGGTCTTTTCAGGCGATACAAACGGCAGTACTTTTATTCAGCGCATCTGTTATGATGCTGGCCTATCTGCCTAAGAACAGCTAGACAAGTCTTGCATGGCGATCACCAGCGACAAATTTTCCTACGACTTTTTTCAAGGCAAACTGATTTTTCTGTAACATTTTCCACATTGGTTTCGCTTGTAGATATAAGAAGGGGTCACCTGTGTTAAAGCCTTTGGTTTCAGGCAATAAAGTTTCTCCATCGCATTTCCACGCTACAAAGGTGGCTTATGACTGGTCTAGTCGAGTCGTCTCTCAGACTTTATTTTACTACGACTGCACTCGTTGGCTACTCCAATAAGACGGTGTTCGAGGGGATTTTTGAGTTATCATGGCCATCGTGTGATCCAACCGGGATGTGGTGTGCAGCCCATGAGGAGGAGAGACCCCTAACCAATAAACGTCATGATCGCCCTGTGGCCCAGAGTACTGACACAATCAAGCAGTTTCGGAAACATACTTAAGTATTCTAAAACCAGCCATGAGTAACAGACTCAAGTACAACCGGTTCGGCCCCGCAACGTGCAGGTCTATTACCGAAGCTTTTAAGAGATAACATGACTGGTGCAAGGTGGTTCGACTGATTGGAGTCACTTACGAGGCCGTGTATAAGGGGCTCCGCACCGATTGTATCGGCTGCAAAGCGGAACGCCGTAGGGAATATGAGAGTGAAACTCTGAATAAATCGCAAATTTATATTGCACTGAGTGTATCTCTACGAACAAGACAATGACTCGAATTTTTCAAAATGTTTAGGAGAGTAGAGACGGCGAGAGTGACTCGTTGACTATTGTGAGCTGATGTTTGAATGGGCGGTTCATCACTAGACAGGAGCTTCGCCAAGATTCCGTCTGCAAAAAACTAGTGAGAACCATGTGGTAAGGCGGCATTTTGTTCACAGGTTTTTGAGGTGCTGTGAAAGCTCCAAGACTGCTGGATTGGGAAGACTAACTTTAACTTATTTTGAAAAAGATCAGTGGGCGCTCTTCAAGACGAAAGAGAGCAGGCAATTTTGTCCCCAACAATATAGGCTGGAACTTACATTTGATTGGGGCAATGACAGAAAGTTCTGTTGTGGCCGGAATGCACACGACAACGAAGACTGTAGACAGCGGTTCCATTCTGTGGTGGACAAACTGGAGGTCGGCGCAACTACGTCAAAAAGAGTCGTCATCTGTCATAATGCTGCTCGTCATACCGGTTTCAGAAGCATCTCTTCCGATAGCTACTGTGGTTACTACCGTATTTGCCCCATATTGAACCTAACTGGGAACGTCCCGAGTTCATCGATGGCGAGAGTGAAGCAATAATTGTGGATTCATTACGATGCGTCGATAAGTGGTGGTCTTGATCAAGTACTAAACCAGCAGGACTGACATATGCATAGTCTGGAACGAGCAGTTAGTGGTGTTATGAAAAATGTCACGAGGGAACAATGTGTCCATTGTGTCCGCCACATTGGCCGATTCCGCATGCGGACGATAAAAGACAAGGACACACGAGTAACACCGTGAATGTCGCATCTACCTGTTGATGATAAAAGCTTTATTCAGGACTAACAACAGATGATTGACTTTTTCCTTTATTCATAAAGGTGTTTTCATTAAGTATAAAATGCGAACTTCTTGAATGACCTTGTCACCACTTCGTCAAAGAATTAGCGTTTGGATAAACCAACGCATGTTTACAGAATTATGGAGTAAATACACTTTGACAGGGGGAGTCTGTCCCGGTCTTATCCAAAAGTTATGATGAGTAGAGGTACTAGTCAGCAGTGATTTTGTGATAGCCAAATGCATAGGAATAGCCCGACAGCCTATTTATTTTGTGCAACATCAAATACATTACCGCTAGTCATAGCATATGCGAACAATTAATTAAATGAGCAAAATTCCTTCGGAATATCTGACACTCATTTTGTATCTTGATTAGTTGTTAGTTTAGAACGTTCTTTTATGGATACTCACGCTTTAATACAGACGCGCAAGCGTGATATCAAAATATGTAGAATACCAACCCAAGACAAAGGTATAACGTCAGTAGTCAGTTCAAAGTGCGGTCGCTGAATAGCTCACTATGGGCACTCCCGATCTACGTGAAACATAAGCACCAAGGAGACGGAACGCGCACATCAAAAGTGCATAGCTAAGTAGAATCAATTCAAACAAGTGGTGTCCATTTTGTACAAAAAATGATGCACAATGTACATAAAAATAAAGAGAAATATGAAAATATTTACAATACCCTATAGAACTTTCACTGGAACGTCACAAAGACAAAAACGCCCGACAAATATGAGGGAATGTTAACAACAATACTCGTTGAAAATTGTTAGCCATCTGACCGTTTGACCTGAGTGAGTGAGGGGAAGATCAACAGGGGTTTTTGGGTTGGACTGAGAAGGTACACTCTGTTCGTTACACATGGGCTGGGTAAACTGTGGGTCGCTAGGAGTGGGATAGACATCAAAAGCGATGAAAGAATCTGTGTGGGGTTCGACATCAGCGACTTTAAACCTGTCAATACTCACTGTGTCGTGGGATCTATTGCGATCGCACACAAAACTTAGAGAATCGTTCACTGACGCGGAATTGTCAGGAATATGGTTTTGAAAGGGTGCTTTATGACGTCCACACGAACGAAAACCAAATCACAGTCCAGATTTGAGTGCTTTTGTTCTTGCTTAGTGTTTAATCTAGTGGGCTGTGGTCGGATTTTTGCCATGGATGACTTCAAGTGCTGCACGAAGGTGGTAATATCAACGTTGGTTTGGCCTGCTTTCGACTTGTAAAATAGTTCACCAAGGAGACGGAGCGTTGTACCGTCGACTAATTCTGCGTTTGTGCTAAAAATGTCCTCTTTAACAGTCGAGTAAAATCCAAGCATGGCAATGGGTAGGCGATCAGTCCACCACTGGGGTTCCAGTTGGGCTTTTGATATTGCATTTAGCTGTCGATGGAAGAGTTCTATCAAACCATTTGCTGCCGGATTGCATGCAGTGGTTTTGATGAGATCGATTTTGAGTAACCGGTTGAAGTCTCACGACAGTATTGATCAAACGTTTGTGCCCATACTATTGACCACAGTCGTTATAACACCATCATTTAAAATCCACCTGTTTGTGAACGCTGGTGCAACGGTTCCGGCATCCGTGTTGAAGGGAGGTATTAGTGCTGACCATCTGGTGAAAGGGTAAACGCACCTCAAGATATAACGATGACCATTTTGATACAGGAATGGCCCGATCATGTAAACGCATACATGACTGAAACCTGCATCGAGTTAGTGAATGTGCTGGGGACCGTGGTGGTATACCGGTTGACTTTGTTGCGTTGACAATCAAGGAAAGCTCTTGTTCATTCTCGTATGTTCGGCATGTTCGGCCATACTAACCGGTCCGAAATAAGCCTGACGGTGGCACGAACGCTGGGATGGGACATGCGGTGGGGACTGTTGAAAACAGGGCGTCCGAAGTTTATCGGTACAAATGGATGGGGGCCGATTACCGTGGTATCGCAGATGATTGTGCTTTCACAATTGGGAAGAGGCAGCTGCCGAAGTTTGATCAGAGAAGAGATGCGACAGCGCTGCAACTCCGGAACGTTGTCTTGTTTTTGAGCTGTTTTTCAAATCAACGGCGTCATTTTGGGGTAAGTCAATTGAAGTTAATCTGAACAAGGCATCGGCGACGGTGTTTTTACCTCCTGCGATGTATCGTATGTCCGTTGTGAACTGGGAAATGTAATCCAACTGTCTAATTTCTCTCGGGGAATAACGGTCGGTCTTGGTATTGAAAGAATAAATGAGCGGTTTGTGGTCCATCAAAACAGCAAGCCGTCTGTATTCCAACACGTGGCTGGAGTGTTTAATGACGAGAAGGAAAGCTGGCAACTCGAGACCGAAAATACTATAGCGCGTTTGCGCTTGTTGAAGCTTGCGGGAGAAAAATGACAATGGCTGCACTTAGCTGTTCGCGAGCTGTTGCAGAACCGCGCTGGCAGCTGGTTGGGATGCGTCGATCTGTAAAATAAAATCCGAACCCTCGTCTACATTCATGTGAGCCAGAGTCGTTGCCTGTGATAACGCGCCTATAGCTGCGAGAAATACAGCCTTAGACGGAGGTGGCAAAACGAAGTCTTTTGGATTATCCGTTGACAAATCTGTGAGGGGGTTCAACAACTCCTGAGAGTGAAGGATAAAACAGCAGTGGTGAGTTGCAATGCCTAGAAACCGACGCAAGCTTTTTTGAGATTGTGGTGGTGGATTATCTTTAAGGGCAGCAAGTTTCTCTGGGAGAGGTTCCATGCCGTCACGGGTGATTCGGTGGCCAGAAAACTCTATGGAGCCTACTCCGAAAACGCACTTCATGGGATATAGCATTGCGCCATACTGATCAAAGCGTCCGAAAACTACACGGAGATGCAACGCGTGTTGATGTGAATACTTGCTGGCTACAAGAATGTCATCGATATAGAAAAACACAGTGTATACCAGAGAGGACTTGGTCCATGAACCTCTGGAAGGTTCGAGTTGCATTTTTTGACCGAAACGGCATGCGGACAAATTCATACAGTCCAAATGGGGTAGTGACTTTCGTTTTAGCTACGTCTTCTGTGGTCACTGGGATCTGCCGATACGCTCAAACTAAATCAAGCCTTGAAAAATGGTCATACCGTGTGGACCAATGTAAAAATCGTGAGTGTGATGAACTGGGTATCTGTGAAGTATGGTGGCGTTGATTAAGAGATAATGATCGCCACACTAACGACAGTCGTCGGGTAGAGTTTTAGGTACCATATGCAAGGGTGAGGCTCAAGGGCTGCTGGAGGGCCAGATGATACCGAGTCACAGAGGGTTTTTGAATCCAGCCTAGGCGATTTTGCGTTTCTCTTGCGGTAACTGGCGGGGGCGAGCGACGGTAGGTGGTCCCTAATGGTAATGTGTCGGAAAACGTTGTTTTACTTGTTAAATTGAGCGTGATGGATTGATACGACGTGAAACTGTCAAAGCAGATTTCAGAAACTGCTGTCTGATCAGACAGAACGTAATCCCATTGAATTAATTGGTGTAGCCTTTCGGTGTACGCACAAGGTCTTTATGGTGTCCAACAGTTTCCGACTCAAGCATAAAGGAGGTGAGAAAATCCAAGCAAGTAATTGGATGTTGTCATGTACAACGATGAAGGTCCAGTGAAGTTGCCGTGGAGATCCTGGTGAAGGTTAGTATTTCCCCTCCATGTTGTATTGAGAATGATCGGCCATAATATACTACTCACACGAATGCTATTGCGTAGTAGGAGCGGGGTGTATAGTTTCGCATTGAAGTAGCCGGAAGAAAAATACAAGAGGAAACATTGGAGTGCAGCATCGCCTAAAATGCTCTTTGCCACGTGAAGGAACTGAACATTGGCGTCTGTGGCAATTGAAACGGACTGGGCCGAGTACCCTGCGTAAATGAGTGGTTTTGTTTGTGGTCTCGTTCAGACGAATAACCCGTGTTGATATGTTGAATAAGTAACCCTTGTGTAATCTGCCTTCTTGACTCACAACAATCAGTGCCTTGAACACGATAGAAGGATGAAGATCCCGCGGCCTCAGTCCTTCGAGAATGGGGACGTCCGGAGCTTCCTAGAGGACTTGGAGGACATGGCGGAGACGGTCGGTGTCAAAAACCAGCCGGGAGAAGCAGGCTGCCTTGTGGATGCCGCTCAAGGGCATGGCGGAGGCGGAGCTGGATGCGGCGCGAATGGCCCCGCGAAGCTGCAGTGAGTTGCGGCAAATGAGGCGATGATCCCCGAGTTCAGCAGCCCAGCCGACTGCCAGGAGGCGATGCGGCAGTGTGAAGGCGCCCGGCCTGGACGAGGAGGCGACGCCCTCGTGTATGCCGTGTCACTGCGGGCAGCGTTGTCAAGAACTCTGCCACGTTTGGACCGAAATTCGGAACAACGTGTGCCGACGGATCAGTTTTTGGACGGAATGCCACCAACAGTGCGGGGTAAGCTCGATGTATGTGTCATCACACGTCAAGTAGCGCTTGAACAGCCGGCCGATTCGGCTCGACAATTACTGGCAGAAAACCCCGACAGTCAGCGAGTTGAAGACAGGTGAACCAAGTGGAGTGAATGACCCGCGAATCGCAATGGAAAAGTTGACTCGAACAGTGGCAGCTTTGAAGTTGAGGAGGGAGGAAAACCATAGCGATGTCTGCCACATATTCGGAAGACGGACATTGGCGAAGGTTTTACGGGCTCGGCGAGAAAATGTCTTATGTAAATGAACCTTTCGCTGATTGTTTTTTCTCTCGGAGGGTTATCCGATAATACGGGCGGTTGGTAAGACGGCAGTTCAGGCTAGGATAGAAATCACTCATGGCTCGGAGCGTTGTTTGGTTGACGCAGGGTCTGCGATTTAATCGACAGGACCGAGCTGTATGCGACGGTAGTTCGAATAGTCGGTGAGTTTGTACTCTGAGTTAAGGACGTGACGGAGTATGTTGTCGGAATCGATGGTCAAATAATGCTGCGTGTAATCGGTAGACCGTGAATATCTCTGTTATTTTTTGGTTAAAAAATATTTTCTAGTCAATGAGGTTGTTGAAATTATGTAACACGTTTCGATTCCTGGAATTTTGAATTCTGTTGATCCAAGATTTTTTCGTTTCAATCATCCAGAGACGTAGGCGAGGAGTGTGCGGTGGTTCAGTAGCATAAAGATGAATAGAAAAAATAAACCACAGTGCCATTCTACGTGAATCCGAAAAATGGGAGGTAGACTAAAATGAAAATTGATGTCAAATATGTGGAAACATATGCTTCTATTTAAAAATGGACGTCATTAAGCAGGAAAGCGTGATTATAATTTAAACAATCGAACTGTTGTTGAAACAAAAGCACTAAACACCCCATAAAACTATAATCGTGAAGACAGCCTCTTAACCTACTTTAACAGGTGCGTTGAGAAATATACCATTATTATTATTATTATTATTATTATTATTATTAGTAAACAGTGCATAAAAACTGAACGAGTAATCCGTGCCTTGTTTGATATAATCGCAACCATTACCATTCGTTTGTACCGCTGTTGATAATTTGTATATGAAAGCCGGATGTACGCTGAAATGGAGATAATGTGACCTGCTGAAAGAACGACACTGAAAAACAACCTCAGCCTGAAGGATCACGACACATGTAACGGCAATTTTGTATTCCGCTGATATGGCGCTTCAAGGTCGAAACCAGTTGAAAACGGCCATTTAGGAGCGAAAGTACATTTTTCAAATATTCCGTGTAATATTACGACTCATATTACGGGACAAATATATATATTTCAACGTGTCACAGTTGTGTTGCAATGAAAAAGTCAGCTATACTTGAAAATTTTCCATACTGTCGCTTTTGTTGAGAAAATTGTTTCCCCTTTTTTCGATGAAAGCATCACGTTGAGTTTCGTACTAAATTTCGGGTTGCGAAAATGCTTTCATCAGAATTTTCGCGGTGGAGTACATATTCCCACCTTGCAGAAACGCTTAATTTTACGTTGATCATAGCTTAAGTCAACTGGATGGAGCAGCTATTGGTGTGAACCCATACTGTGGATCCATACTTTCTGGATGACGACGGCTAGGAAGTCCCCTGGGTGCGTTCTCTTATTCAACCGTCCGTTTGCTTTCTTAAGCCCATAATTCGTTCGATTGCCATAATGGACAACATCGCTCTGAGCACATATGACCCACTTCGGCTTGACGTACAGAAAATTACAAGGCAAATAATTCAGAAACTTCTTATCCGTTCAGCCGACGATATACAAAACACTTTTGAACCTACGGTAAACAATGTAATGGTGCAACCTACTCTTCCTCACTGTCTGCCGCAACCATCGGGTGAGAGAGATAACGACTGCGAAAAGGTTTGTCTTCTAAAAAATATCACACAAACTTCACCCATTTATTTGCTTGCGTACGGCATCGAGTACATGAAGGTAACACAATAGGCTATCGCAATCGAACACGTCATGTGCTGCTATCATTTGCGCAGCCATCTTATCCATAACAAATGTTTTCACCGCAGTGTGATCGCCCGTCATTTCATGAACAATTTCAAAACGTCTACGTGGTGAAGCATACTTTTCACTTTGAGCCTACGTGTACATCACGGGTCGGCCGTGTCCCATATCATCTGTTACTAGGAACTGATATAACTTCCAACTTCGAAAGTATGGGGAAATATACAATGATATGCTTGCTCCTGTTTGTCCTGTGGGTGACATCCAAATGCACAACGTGCTGAAAACGTCAAAATAGCTCAATGTGTGTTTGCTGGAGAACCCAGACATGCATATATCTGTTGCCTTCATCCCTCATAGTGCGCACCATGCCCATCACATTAATCACCGGCAGCACCTAATCAGGGTTTTCTAAAGTTCCATGACCAATCTTACGTAACAAACTCACTTGACACTGATGACTTTAAATTGCGGAGGATGTCTCCCACGTCAGCAGTTGTGATAAGCTTCCCGTAACCGTCCGCTACATAATGCTTAACGTCAGCAGTTACTGCATTGTACACGAACAGACTCCTGCGTTCATTCGGTTCACTCCAAACGAGTCCACAATTTGTAGGATGAGAATAAATAAGCGGACAATTGAGATGGTGGTTTTGCTTCCATCCGAAAGAGCTCAAAACCAGACACGAAACTCGTTGTGCCACATGAAATCGTGATCTGCAGCACATGTCCCGAAAACTGATTCGTTGAAACCAACAAAAGTTAACCCAGCAGAAACGTCGCACACCCCTACATACATTCCCACGCCATTTGTACCTCGTAAAACGACACAAATCTGCAGAGATTTCGGGAAACCATGTCACCATACTTAATCATAATTCAAAGCGGTCTTCGACGTACGGCCTTTTGATTTCGTTAAGGTCTGTTGCATTATTTTTGAAATTGCTATGCTCTGGTTAATCAGTGTTGATGGTTGGCTCTATCTTTCATTATTCTTCCTTAAGAGTAAACGGTATTGACCATTTTCATTCCTGCACCAGCTACTGTAACCGTTTCCTTTGCTCTTATTCGGTCTGACCACTGTGCATTTCTAAACGTCAAAATAAGACATTCTCCTTCCATATTCTTTCTTGAGCAGCTTACAATTCTTGCCATTTCTCGATGTGTGAACAGTCACCTTGCTCCAACCCAACCAATTACCATGTATTTGAGTGAACTCAATTCCGTTCTATCGTCCCCCACTACTGAGCGGCGCCTAGTTGCCGGAATTGTTGTACCGGCACATTCTTTGTTTAGTTTGTGAGGATTTTTCACATTCGAGGTGAGATTTAATTTTCATGTACATTGACTCAATTAGTACCGTATTAAATCCGGTTTTCATGAGTGCCTTTCCATTAACCGTTTCGAAGATGGATTATCTTCTCTGCCGTTGGATATTGAGGAAGGCAGTTTTGGATTAACCGATTAAGCGTAACTCGTTGTGAACCTGAATCGCTAGCGAACGATTCAATACAGCCAGCCCCAGGAAAGTAAATAACGCCCACCTCGTTCATCTACCTCGGAAGAAGCTCGTTAAACCATGAGAATGTGCATAGTTCGCGATCGTCGAACATCGCCTTGAATATCGCAGTATAATCCATCTCTTGCAAATAACAAATAAGCAACTGGAAATGAAGTTTTTAAAAAATGACGTGCATGAAAAAATAAATTAACAATGACCCCAGCATTTCTGTGTCAAAATTGCCACATGCAGTCGAACTCAACGGCAGCCATACTGTAATATGCCACAGCTGGAAGACTCACGTGATCAATAGTAATTCCTTGTGCAAGGGACGGAATGTCCACGTGTTGAAATGGATAGTACGAAAGCCAGTCGCCGAACTGGTGAGTTGTAAGCCGTGTTCACCGCCACTCAATTGAGCACACTAATTCGTAGGAAGCGTTTACTAGGTAACACATTCAAAACAGAAGCAAGACAACGTGCTGGTAAAAAGAGGTGTGTGCAAGTCAAAAAAACAAGCGTCTCACAATTAATCGTTGTCCTCTTCTGTTGTTGCTTCCTCCGTTTGATCTGGGTATTTGGCTGTCGAGAAGCCCGAACAAAGGAGGGAAAAAAGCACGAGTTGTTAGGCGCGCAGTTTGATTGACGCCGATGCTGAAACGTGACAGACTTTGGGAAAACTATCACGATAAGTCGCTTTTGATTAACGGTCAGTTAAAACAAACAGATATGAGTCCATGAAGCAGAATTCGGCAATTTTGATTTTTGCAACGGGTAGCAAACTTTTATAGAGGTTAGTCCAGGAAAATAATTTTTCCGAACACGACGCCTCAAGAACTCACGGTCTACGAGCAGCATTCCGCACCTAGTCGAGCAACCATTCGTCACTTCCTCCGACGCGCGCCAGACTTTGTTGGAAGCGGAGTTTCTTGACCGCTCTGAGGCTGTAATTGTTTTGAAGAATGGCAAACTGGAAACGAAATATGGAATGGTGCCGTTATCGAGAAATCGTTGGCCTCAACTTTGAAAAATTAAAACGATCGCACCCGGAGCAATACCAGCCTGTGCCAGTGGGTTACTGAATGATGAGATATGCAAAGCCAGAAAGTTGCTCACCACAGATCAAGACTCATTTGGCTATTGTGGCCGGATTCAATGTGAAATCTCTATTAAACCAGGGCGGTTTCGACCATTTGGCCCCAGAAAAACTCCGGTTCACCTGCGGCCGGAAATCGAGCAAAAAGTGGAGGACGTACTAAATGAGGAAATCATTGGGGAGGCTGGTAGCTAGTTTAGTTCTCCCAACTTATTGGTAAGGTAGCCCAGTGAAGGATCTCGATTTTATGTCGACTTCAGAAGGCCAAGCGAGATTACAGTCTACAAGGTCGAAGCAGTCCCATCTGTGGCAGAGATCTTCCATAAGCTACAGAACGCCGAGATATTTTCAGTGCTAGATCGGCGGTCTGGATATTGGCGGGTTGCAATCAAGCAATCGGACCGAGGTTAAACGGCCTTCACCGTGGGAGAAAGACAAAACTGCATCAAACGTTTGCCATTGGGGCTATCAACCGCCCCTTTCACTTTCAGATTACTGATGTTGAAGATGCTGAAAGGACTGAACAATATTTTGGTCTACGGAGACGATATGGTCATCTACAGCGTGAATGAGACGGAACACTGCGGACACGCTTCAGCTGCGCTGCAGAAGAGCGAACGAGCATGTGTGAATTAGCTGAAGCTCGGGGAGTGGCCGACCAAAACTTGGTAAATAAAAAAGAAGCTTCCAAGGAGCAGCGAAGTGCAAAGTTGTCGGGTCGAAGTGTTGTGTTTGAAATTGGTTCGAAGGTTAAATACAGAGTCATGCGGAGTCCGAGGGCAACGGGACCCAGATCTGGGAAGTTCCTGGCGGAATGGAGAGAAATTAATGCAGTGATGGACCGCCGTGGTCCAGTCTGCTTGATTAAGGATGGGAAGAATGGTCATCGGGTGCATGGAAGCAACCCTTGCAAATGGTCTGACACACCAAGCAGAAGAGAATGCACACCAGCAGCATCAACGTCTCCGAGGCCGGTGAACAGATCGTCAGGAGAACGAAGTGAAACTGGAAGGCTTTTGCTGTGGCTGGAACACTATTCGCGCGGGGGGAGTGTAATGTGGATGAGTGACGGTAATATACTATTCACACGACAGCTATCCAATAGAAAGACCAGAGCACACGTGTTGACAACAAAGTGGACGGAGGAAAAATACAAGAGGAAACATTGGAATGTAGCATCGCCTAAAATGCTCCTTGCCACGTGAAGGAACTGAACATTGGCGTCTGCGGCAACTGAAACGGACTGGGCCGAGTACCCTGCGTAAATGAGTGGTTTTGTTTGTGGTCTCGTTCAGACGAATAACCCGTGTTGATATGTTGAATAAGCAACCCTTGTGTTATTC
>LUCH01018288.1:0-15977 GCA_013368495.1 Paragonimus heterotremus
AAACTAACTGAAAGAGGGGTTCAAAAAACAGCTTTGTTCTGCTCCAAAATGTGTGTCTCCAGAAGAAAAGTACATGGGTATTTATATATGTTAAAGTGAACTATAAACATTCTCGAATCAGAAAGTCGGAGGACAGTTGCTGGAAACTGTAGTTAAAGTCACTAAGTCACCAGTCAGCATAGTGAAATAAAAGTCGGGCAGGTAAAAACCAGCGAAGGTTACCCCTCGACTGTTCACGACATTTCCGCTCATCCTGATTGAAGAAAATCGTTTTTTCGAGAGGTGAGAAAAACTCAAGGGCCTATCGATTTTGTTGTATTGAACTTTAGATCCATTACTTGTTTTGAACGTGGAAGTAACTGAAAACATTAATAATCATGTGAATGATGACCATATTTCGGAGTGGCTTCGTAGCTTAATCTGCGAAACACATATCATAGATGTGGTTTGAGTCCAGCCAAACTGCAGCTTGTTCACAATAGGTTCTCTGCTAAGCTATCTAATATGCCACATCGTAAACCACTCATGGCGATACAGTTGGTCAGCCTTGGGAAGAGAACTTTCTTACTCCGCTATCTGCAAATGAGCTCCTATCAAATTGTTCATGTGTTCAATGATTGTCAGCGTTTCATTTATTGGCTGAACGTTACAAGCAGCCACTAGGATCACTAGATGCATATCTAAAGCAGGAAGCTAGCTTTATCCATTATCCACATTTTTACCCCACCGTTTGGTTTTCAATACTTTTTGTCGGCAATAAATTTTCCTCAACTCCACATTATCAGTGTCAGCTTAGCTGAATATCCATCTACCTATTACGAGTTGTGAATATGACAGCACTTCGAAAATTTATTGTCTTGATTTATCCCCCGGAACACGTGGAGATTTCGCTACTCAAGGTCAAGAGTACGCATGACCGACTACATTTTCTGACTGAACCAATGGTGGTGCATAATTAATTTCACTAACTATATATGTCTAACATGTGGGATCAAGGTGCGATTGTACGTGTGGTCGACCTACTGAGACTCAAACCGACTTGACTGAACGTTAAATGATGCATCTTTAAACCAACTTTTGCGAGTGGAGAATGACTTTCTAAATGCCAGTCTGAACATAAACAAGGAACCTAAATACCGGTTGTCAGTCACGTTCTGATGAGTTTTTAAAAAATCGGTTTGTTGTTATTATCGGCTTCAGTACACAACTATTTATTGATATACTGAACCCTTACCACCCGGTCGGCTTAGCTGGTTTTCTTATGGTGATTACTGATGTTGAAGTTTCATTCACATACCTCAGGATACGAGCAATCGTTTGTGACGGTGTGTTACATAACATGTCCTATGAAGCCACCCTCAGAAATTGTTATCAAATGCGTGATGTGGTCTACCGTTAACTGAAGGAGCAATCGTCTACATCCCTTCTACTGTCTAACGTCCAATTTCATCGACTAGTAGTGTCTTGGATAACAGGACAGACAGTAGACGAACTTGCTTTTCACGTGACTAATTGGCACATGCATGCACTGAAACGAATTCCTCTCTCTCCCGTCCGTTTTCTTTCCTGTGCGGCCTTTGGTGGCCATGTGATTCACTGTAGATTCTAAGGACAACGGCCTATATTTGTGTTTGGGCGATGCGCCCGGGTGATGTACTGGTTTAACCTAGAACGCATTCAACCATGTACATGCCAACCTCTCTTCTGGCTGGTTTTACATCTTGCATCACTCAAGCGTTTTCGACGTAGGTTGAGGCGCGTTGAGGTGCGTTGAGGATCAGTTTGAACAGGGTACACCGAGTTCAAAAGAGCAACTTGACATATCGACACGCACCCACAGAAATTACGACAATGACAAGAAATCTGACTTGACTAGGTTTTTGCGACTGATCACTTGAAGGAGAATGTCGAATCCATTTTCCTATTTTTCCTTTGAATTCAGGAATTTGACAGTTGAACGTGACAGTTATTTTAAGAAGACCTATTAAAACGTTGGGCCCAGAGAAGGAATAATTGCGTTAGTACCGTCACTGATAATACGCTCTCAATGTGATGTCGAAACGTAACCTTACAAATGTGATTCTTTTATTAAGATCGCCCACTATATAATTTATTGTGGAGCCTTCGTATTAATACTCTGTCCAAGCAATGCGTGAAAATGGCTACTGAATGTATTAAAGCTGTAATGCCCCAGGCTTCTCGCTGGTTTGTATACGGTATTAGATTAAGATCACAGGTTACTGCCATATCGCAAAATTTGCTCGACTACTAACAGCCATTCCCTATTCAACTCTGTGAACGTACGTATTTAGTTTATTCTTGATGACGTGATTTTCTGATTCCACTTCCTCAATGACAAGCTCATTAAACACATTACTCGTGCATGTGTATATTTTTGATTATCGTAGAGTAGCTGAAAACCGGCTTTACATTATCTTGTTTTAGTTACTCATTTAAAAATTTCAGTTGTTTTGTGTTTCGTGAGCTAAAACTGTTTGTGATACCCTCAACAATGTTGTACCGAACGTGCCGTTGTTTCTCACACTTTCTGACAACGCAGTACACCATCACACATGTACATGTTCGAATCACATTCACTAAACTTTTGTTAAATGGTTGTCATTCACGAAGCGAGCTGCGATATAAGAGAATAAAGATTATGGACTTTCTCACACCTACATTCCTGTTGAATGTTGACTGTTAACTATCAATCAACTTTCTGCTACGAAACTTAGCACGTGTAGAATAAAAAACATTCATTGTCCTTGGGAACCATTTGGAACAATGTTCGCATGTATGGGCCAAAGCGGTTTCTCTTCTAAGACAAGATGTTTTCTTTAAAATCGGATGATTAATTTAGCAACCCTTTTTTCTAATATTCATCCAGGTATTGTCATTTAGAACAGTAAGAAATAACAAAAAATGAGCATACTTCAAGTCAGTTTATTTACCATGGTGATTTGTATACCACTTCAGCACGTTTCCATATGATTTTGTTATGTAATCTCTGCAAATCGTATTGTCACAGATGCTATAGTTACATCATATCATGGAAACCGTCGTAACCTAATTAAGTTGTTTAGACACGATGAACCAAATTAACCTCATGTACTGTTTCTTGAATTCCATGGTTTCAACAGTAATGAGGTACAACCGAGACGAGATTGCATAATACCTACTGTCATTGTTCTTACCATTTTCTGCAATATATTTTGTTTCCAATAGACGTTAGCCTGCTGGCCAATTTTCAAACAGTATGCCTTTTGATATATAGCCTAATTACGACTACAGTTAACTTGTGTCATATTTGCATTCAGGTGTAAACAAGTGAACAAGAAACTCATTTACTATTATATAGATGAACCAAAATAGGCTGTTAATGTTGTCAATTCATTAAACGTGTACGGCCTCAGTGATTAAATTCCCAATTACAAATCCAACGTTTTGAGGCACTTGATATTTTATGGTCTACACGCGAAATGGGTGATCGATTAGTTCAGCTGTCTGCATCCGAAATTGTACGTGATCCTTAATCTCCGCCTACACTCAGCTGAAGCAAGCTATTTTTTAGTCTGTCGAAAGGTGTAAGGAAATTGAAAAACAGTTAAAAAGTTTTCACGGGCAACCGCGTTGACCATTGCGTTATTGACTTCACATTAGACACGACCGAATTATCATCGCATGTGAACACTCAACCACTTTTGCTTGTGAGTAATGATCAGGTTACCCGAATGTCTCTAGAGGAGACATAGTAAGTGTTTTGTTAACTCCAATCGATCACCTATCTACTAGGACGTCTCTCCAAGTCGAATTCACAGAAATCATTAGCCCACTGGGCGGTATTTTGCCTACTGCTGAGTAGTAGGGGATTTTGTTTTTCATATAGATTGGTGCAGTCGTCGAAACGGTCACCTATGGAAAGCATGATCGGAGTTCTAGTCCGGTTGTGATAAAAATATGCACTACTGACGAGATCTAATGAGAGCGAAACTCGAGTCTAGTTCTTTTTTCCGAAAGAGGTCGACTGGAAAGTCTGTGGGAATGCAACAGTTATGATCAATTGTGAATGATGTTCGGTCTATATGAGAACCAAAATCCCCTCTATTCACAAGTTAGAGGGTTAATTACAAACTTTCCGTCGTTACTTATTAATGTCAGCAGGAACCAAGTAACCACGCGAAATGATTTCAAGTTCTCTGTAACTCTCTGTCAACTTTTCAACGGTTTATGCAGAACAGTGGTCATAAACAAGCCGGACTAATCAAACCATCATAAACTAGAACCTCAAGCCTTCATCAGTCGACAGGTGATGGTTACACGTCTTGAACTGGCTCAAGAAAATTCAGTGTTTTGAATTTCTGAAGCGAACACACCCCAAACGTATTAAATGTGTATTGAGCAGATTGGTGACTGCGGTATTAAACGACCATAGAGGTGTCAACAGTTGCGTTTTATGAAGAGTGTGTAAGATTAGGTCGACACTCATCGTTATTTCATCGTTCGATGTTGAAGTGGAAATTGCCCACAAACCACACCAATCCTGTCAGGGTAGCAATATAGCATATCGAGGTTTCGCAAGAACGGCTGAACAAAGATTTAGAGACTCAACGACGTTTTCCCTCTAAACCTAGCAGTCAGTCGTTGATGTGCGGTACAAACTTTGAGAGTTTCGTTAAAACCATACTAAGACATCTTAGAACCAAGACTCTACATAGTTTTGAAAGGATCATGCCTTGTACGGATGAAGAGTGCTCACTGTCTGCGGAGGGCTAGTAACAAGCACAGAACTTATTGTCAAATCACTTGGTGGTTCTATCTTTCAGGTTGAAAGTAAAACTTCTCCTCAAAAGAGGCAGCAGATTACAAAATTAAGCCCAATCTAGATTGTGTGATCAAATAGAAGACTCCTTTCCAACGTCGCAGGATAACATGGGATGGTTCCACGCGAAGCTGGTCGATATCTCGTATCATTTCCTGACCTCACCTGTGCACCAGCATCTGACATCTGAACACTGTCAAACTGTAAAACAACCGCGAGAGATAAAGGACGTTGTGTTGCTCTGACCAGATAAAAATTCTGACACATTTATAACGGTCAAGACAAAGTGTCCGTGCGGACATTCGAAAATTTCACTCAGACATTACTGCTGATAACAAAGTAAGTTATTGCTGGGTCCGATCACGCTTTTTATTAGTATACTGGATAAACCCAAAAATCAAGTTTCGTTTCGTAGTCTGCAAAAATCTCTAAAGTACACTTGCATAAATGCTCCGTTCTAATTAGAGATTTGGCGATCGACTGATCCGTCGGGCCATTTAGACAACCTGAGTCAGGTATTTGCTATAGTGTGGTTTATTTCAACCTCGCCAACTTTCAGCTATATTAAGGGACCTCATAATGGTTATCACAAATCCGGAGCGGGCGGCAAATTAATTCTTCCCCGGGGTGTTAACGAGCCAAGGTCGACTAAAGTTCAAGTGTAATCATATTGTGGACTTTTACATCGGTTCATTTTGTTCAAACACACTAGATTCCATGCTTCAGGGCAAGATGGCCTGTTGTTTATCCTTATCTCTTAACGATCGAGGTTTGACGGAATAATTCACCTTTGTGCGCACAGTAGCGTTTTGTTCAAGCATTGCGATTACCATGGCCCACCATACACGCTACGATCGACCAAACTTCCACTGTTTCAGCTGCATCGTAATTGTGACGTAACTGTATCAAAACATTGTTCTGTATGTCTATCTACGACGTGTTGACCTAGTTTCAACTCGTTAGTGGTTTTATGTACGAAAAATTAGGGTAACTGAAGTGGGTCATTAAAAGTCACAGAAGTGGTGCCGATCATAGTTTATTAGATGAGGGTGGGAGTGATGTCGAATGCGTTGGTGTCCCACGGGCATGCCGCGTGACATGCGTATATCAGTGTGAAGTGGTTTACGCTTGCTAGTATATCATGTGCATGTGGAATGATTGGCCAGAGGACGTGGGGGGTTTGCACGAACACAGGCAAGGGTTGTGGAGTCTGAAAGCAGTAGCTTCTGTCGTCGATGATCGCCTTCTGACAGCTCTGCAGCAGGCTTGACGAACTTTGTAGATGACTTGGGACGCTTCAACTGGTGGACAGTCTCAATTAAGCGGGAACCGATCGAACTCGAAATAGGCCTTCTCGAATTGGTATGAAGCCATTTCGGGGCAGGGGTGTCCACGAATCCTACTCAATAGCCACCTTGTGGTTCTCCCAATTCAACCAGCTTGACGACAGGTAGCAACACAAAAGGACAAAGACAACCTAGGCAAGCTATCTTTTACAGGTGTCACACTCGTACCGAACAGGTACTGAACGATACGATGTTGCAATTTTATTGCAAAGCTGGTGGGTGATAATCTCACTGGTAACTTCATCCTTCTAGGTAGAGTGATAAAAACGAGTTTTCCCCCCATTGTCTGAACATTTTCATGCTTATTTTTGGTTGCATGCATCTGTCCAGGAATCGTTGAGGATATCCATTTTTATTTGACACATATCGAACGTGCTGGAGTTTACTCGATAAGGTATTTGGCATGCATATCCTTTTTGCTCTCATTGTTAAGCAACAAACCAAATTTATTCCACACATCAGCGGAACAAAGCTGCGACAATACACGTATTAGCCAGTCCATCCTTTTTCCCTATGAACGACTCTTTGAACTGATCTATCAGTCCTACGAAGCATGGTCATCATCATCATAGAGAGCAATAAATCAGTGATTTGCACTGATGCCTAACTGCCACACAACCACGAAGAAGAAAAAAGCAAACCCTGTATAGGAACAGAGGAGTAAGAAAAAGGAGGAGACCTAACTACTAAAAATAGCTGCGTCGGTAAACAGACATTCAATATCAAGGTGTCTACATCTTATAAACAAACAACCGAGCTGCAAGTGAAAGTAGGTCGTCATCAGCAAGACAGCTTCCTCACGGCTTTCACTGCTCAGCGTCATTAAATGCACTCACTTCACAGACAATTTGACGAAACAACGACAACATTCACGCCACTGAGCCCGATTAGCCGTTATTTCACCCAACGTCTAAAGCCACCAACTCAGTGAAGCGCGAGGGCCCCTGCTCGGAAGATGAAACCGATCTACAGTGCCCAACCCCTTCGTGAACGATTTCATTTGTCTACGCCAAATCATCATCTGTCCACCCCGCACCTTGCACCAATCGGCAAGCATTGCTCACATTGACAAAGGACTCGCTGGCATCCTAAGCACATGATCTAACCATCTAATTCTGTGCAAGTGTAAGGATTGAACGAAAGAACTGGTTCGACAATCAATGCCAAACACTCGCTTCCTAACTTCCTCGTTGTTTACTTGCTCATGCCATCCGATACGAGCGATTGAACGCAGACACCGGTGGTCGAATACCTGAAAACGGTTTACGTCCTTTACCCTGAGCGGTCAGGTTTCGATACCGTAAAGTAATACAGCCCTCACTGTTGTCTGATGTACACGACCCTCAAGTTTCAGGGAAATTCCTCTCTGTCGCCATAGTTGTCTCAGATTAGCGAACACCGACCAAGCCTTGGAAACACGCGCATCCATTTCGTTACCTATACTTCCGCCGCCGCCACTGATGCAGCCTTCCAGGTATACAAACCGGTCAACAGCCTCTATGATTTCATTAACTAACATTGAATCTACGCAATCACAGCAATCTTGCAGAAGCACTTTGCATTTTGAGGTCGCTAAGCGCACTCCAAAGTATTTGGCAAAACGCGAAATAACGTTTAGCGATGTTTGTGCCGCTTGAAAGTTGTCGAACAGCAACACCTAATCGTCAGCATAATCAAGATCAGTCAGTCTTTCACCAGGTGATATGTCCACGCCGGCATCTTGCGAGTGCCGCTGACAATCTTCCATTATTTCATCCATGAAGAAATTGAACAAAAATGGTGACGGAGGACAGTCTTGAGGTAAGCCGCTCATGGTGTTGGAACTGTCATGCAGTTCGCGGTAAACCCTAATCTGAGCCGAAGTGTGGAAATAAAGCGCCGACAGTCCGTTCACATACTTGGTCGGTATACCCATGTGTTTAAGTAACTCTGAAAGGGTGGATCGATCCACTGAGTCGAACGCACCTTTGTAATGGAGAAATACGGCGATTGTTCGCCGTTGGTACATATGACACTGCTCCAGAATTTGACGGAGGGTAAAAATGTGATCTATACAACCCCGCCCAGGGCGAAACCCTGCCAGTTCTTCCCTAATGTTTAACTTCCGAACTGTAGTGAGTCGACAAAGTATAATAGATGCCAGAACCATTGAAATGACTTGGGTCAAACTAACCTCCCTGTAGTTTTCATAAGAGCACCTGACACCGTTTTGAATATAGGAACTATTATCGCGTGACTCCAGCACGGAGGGATGGTCTCCGTCGACCACACAAGTTGAAAATGCTGAGTCAAGGCCTAAATTAACACCTCTTCACCTTCTTTAAAAAGTGCCGGCAGAAGATCGTCACGGAGCATGATAAGAATATGCGTACACACATTTGGCAGTGTTGGACAATATCACCGGTCAACGTCAGCTAATGCTGATGTTATAGCTGACATCTCATTACTTACCTGAGACCTGCATCCCGAGTATCATACACAGTTGGAAATGACCTCACAACACTGTAACCATCAATTCAACCTGAAAAGGACAGTTCTCTTTATAGGGAGTGCTCACTGGTTTGACAGACCACCTTGAACTGTTCGGTTATTCTAGAAGAGCAATATACATTGTAAGTGTTCGTGTTCTAGTTAGTTGTATTCAAAAACATCTGAAGATGAAACTCAGAGAAACTAACTTAGTCCTTGCAGTAGATTGGTTGCCACTACATTCGTCGACTGAAGCACCACAGTCTCGCATTGTGAGAAGGTCCATGCCACGGGTAGGTAGCCTAGCCTTGAAATTCTACAAAGATACTCTTTCACCTACCTTCCTAGGGCGAAATCACGTCAATATTTCTATCCATATTCTGATCGATCATCAGACGTTGATCCCTGATGGTTAGCATTGTGAAGGTGATGGAATTGCGGTGAATGGAATTTGTTTTTGATGGGATGAATGAACAATATTCGGTGATGGTCACTTAGCCGATTGTTACTGAGACGGACGTAGTAACAACAAACACGGTCTGATGATCCAAGTTTTCTGGTCGGTTGTCTGGTTACCCTCAAGCTTGGCGTCAATCCTGTCG
Organism: Paragonimus heterotremus; assembly: GCA_013368495.1. Classification (NCBI taxonomy): domain Eukaryota; kingdom Metazoa; phylum Platyhelminthes; class Trematoda; order Plagiorchiida; family Troglotrematidae; genus Paragonimus; species Paragonimus heterotremus. The sequence goes on from LUCH01018288.1 coordinate 9,237, forward strand.
ATATCCAAACCCTGTTTCTTAATTTTTTGGTCGATTTGTGCGGAAATGCGTTAGTCTGGCAAAAGCAATTCTTTAGTATATATCTGGCACAATCAGTACAGATATGCGTATCCGGGGTCCAGAACAAAGGGCTTATCCAATGGACAAGATGCCTAGCCGACCCGGGTGAGCAAACGGGTACAGCACACAGCTGAAGCCGCAACCACATTAGTTGGCTGTCGGTAAAGGTGGTGGTGTACTTGCCCTTCTAGTAAAGCCGCTGGGCCCTATCGACCCGGTGCTCTGGCCATCACCTTCCACGATCAATAACACCTGCTTGATCACACACGACTCATCAACCGTTTCAGCGCTTGAAAAGCAATGCGGGAATTGGAACCAGTAGACCCTGGTGAGTGCAAATGTGCAAAATAAAAGTACCATATTTTCCTAACGGATTGTGCCATCACGGTAGATTTTCACCAACCGATTTACAAATCACTAAAAGACTGATGCAAACCTAATAGTTTTCCGTAGAATCTCAGCCATATTATTCTGCATTATTCGTAGACTCTGACCTGACGTATTATATTCGTGCTGTGAAGAAAATAAGTGATATTTGGCACCTACCAGTTTTGTGGTCTCGTTACTGAGTCGTGTCGTCCAATTTCCTGTCAGCCTGTCTTATTTGACCACTGTATCCGTGATGAAGGCAAACTGTTACACTAGTGATCGACGTGTACTGTTCGTTCGAAAATATGGTCCAGATTGAGGTGCTTTGTTCTCTGTAAACTTGCTTCCTCCTAGAAGAAGATAGAACTGTTCAGTCTGGGTCTACACAGAACATTCGCATCACAAGGGTTTTGATTAGGTGATTACGAACCGGCATTACATGTGGGCACATGTGAGGGCTGATTAAACGTGGAGGAGAGGCTAAGGGGTGTAACGCACCCCTTACATGTATCGTGTTTGTTCGCAAACTGACTTCTCCAGAACTGTACAGACCGTAAGTGTAGATGCTTCTGTGGCGGTTTAAAATCGGTACTTTCGTTTCACCGAAAGCACGTTAGAGTTGTGGGTCCTGAGTTGACTAATTCGATTTCCATCTCTGTGTGTTTATGTCTATTCATGTTGAGCTATGCTGGATCACATTGTTCTCAGTTCGGTTTGTCGGATAGCAGCAGCGCACAAGTTGGTCCCCGACCTCGGCATAACGACTGCTACAGCAAAGAAAGCACGAACACACGGCAAAGCAAACACAGCTTTAGTGAACTCTCGACCAAGGGACTCCGGTCACTTGGGCCAGACTAGAGTCAACACAAAAACAGAGTGAGTGAGATGGTGGAGCTGAACTCTGTCGAGAAACAGTCAAATTCTTAGTGAGCAATCTGGCGCGACGCAGCATGTGTCGAAGGTATTAGCAGCGCAAAGCAGTCACGAGCGAACTCAAACAACGAACGGATTACCTAGAGTTGTCAAATAATCCGAATGCTTTGTGTGCCGTTTCAAGTAGACTTGTGATGAACTAGACACTTAGTCAGACGATCCAATTGTTAAAAAACTCGGAGTTGAATCAATAAGGTGACAAGACGCGATACATTCATGACGGCTACCTCGGTCAATGTTATCATTTTGTCCAACGTTTATTTTTCAGTGGTTGCCACCAGTACCGTATCAATACTTGTACTAATTAGTATACCAGTGACAAAGAATGTGGCCTGACCGTATCTCACGTACATTAAGTCAACCGTCTGTTCTGCTGACATTTTCTCCCGGGATGTAGTCGAGGATTTTTACGACGAGTCTTTCGGATCTCAGTTCAATTTGAACAAATTTGTGGTTAGCCGGACAGAAGTTAACTAGAATAGAAAACAATACGTCCACAAAAGAACTGTTAAAAAAACTTAATCTTAAAGAAGTGGAGCAAGTCACAAATGACATTCAGCAGTATTGCCAACAGATAAGTGGACACAAAATGAATGAGCTTGTTTACGAAACTCAGTCACTTTTTATAGCAACCTCATTACCTTCATTCGGACTTGCCGCAGTCCTACGGACTGCGCTAAGCGATGACTCGTTCAGAGAGAATACTTCCATTTGATTTTGCTGCTCATGTATCGATAATCATCGATCATGTGACTTGGTGAGTTGAGCAATATTATTTTACTCGTCCCTATGTATGACATACATTCATCTGACTCAACACAACTGCACTAAACTCAGTATGCTGACCGACAGATACCGAAGTGATTAGCCATCGAGTGGAATACGAATGACAGACAGATGGAACGGCCTTAGAAAGCTGGTTGGATTATGTGAGCACTTCCACCAACAGGCGGTTTAGTCAATCCACGGGGTGCCACCTGGCCAACGAGAAAGAATGAGCTGGTTTTATTGACCAACCCATCAACTGTTAGAGCCTAACCAATTTTTCCCACGTTCCTCCTTAAGTAAAGAATGATTGGGGCTTTTGAAGTCGGATGGACAAGTAGTGGTAACATGGAACATTGTGGAATGGTGGTCGAAAATCGCCTGGTGTTTACCAAGGAGTACAATGCTTGCACGAATGTCCGTAGAAGCAGTAAACTGAATGACTACTCAGAAAGTATATGTTCCGACGTTTTGCGATAAGTCTATAGGTTAGAAAATTAATGCTTGTTAGACCCGTGTGAAGTGAGCACTACGAACCACCCTGTTCATTGTTGTCAGAGTTTGCACCTTAAAAACAATGTGGATTCGAAATAAGTATTGCGGGTTAACAGTAAATTGGTCTCTTGTGAAAAGAAGTTTTCGAGCTATCTCGAAAGTACCATTTGCGAGATTATCGATCGGACTTGACAAGACGATCACCGTATCTCCTACCGGGGTAATCGAGCAACCTGACCACTACTCACTCGCAGAAGCGGTTGAGCGTTCAGATACGATAATTCGATTGTGTTTAATGTGAGGTCATTAGTACAGTGGACAACGCGGTTGCCTCATGAAAATGTGACCAGCCTTCTAGTCCCTACTGTGGGTCGTAGGATGGACAAGCCTTACTGATGTGCTTCTTTTCGTAAGAAATCCACTTGAAATTCCATTTGAACGAGAAGGCTGCGATCCAACGTGAGCGACCCATGAGTTTGAAGTTATCTACTTAGGCCACTTCTGACAGATTATTTACTACTGGAAAACGTAAAGATGAATTTTCTCAGTTATGCTGTAAGTGTTCGGTTGCTCACCGAGCTGGACGGTCCGGTTTAAAACGTTTAATCAACAAACGAAATGACAGCATCAGTGTGTACTTGTTTGAATGCATAGAGTTTGGCGAGCAGGCTGCTGAAGTTTGTTGGACGCTCGCTGTCAGTAGTTAAAGATGAAAAACAACCAAGTCGTATATATTGTACCTTTAAGTTCAGGCTTTTTGCTCGGATGCCAACCCATCGTTTACCACACGGTGAACTTTTCGCCTGATCTTGATCAGGTTGGAAGCGACAATCACGTGACCAGCGAGTGTCACTATTTGAGGGATGAAAATTTTGTCAGTGTGCTTATAGACGTCATAACAAGCGTTCTCATCACAACTGGAATGACAAGCCTCACCTGCGATTAGACACGCTAATAACAATTGTGAAGACACGTGAGCAGTGGTAATTAGGAGCAGGTGTTTGTTTGCGTGCTATATGTACTGTTCATTTCCATTCATTCGAATGTAAGCCCATCCTAATGGCTGACAGATTTTTCAATTTGGAAAGGATTCATTTGTAAAAAACGCAGGACCACAGCCAGTCTGATGGTGTGGTTATTTAGTTAGTGGGCAGAAGGTGGACATCTACACCGAAGTTGGATAGACACAAGGGGTGTGCCAAGTTGCGAGAACCTGTTCGCCTGGATGACAGCAAGACAATTTTGAGAAACCAGTCTCCTAAGTCTGGCATGAACAAACGATGGCACACGCTGTATGCTCGAATGACCATATGATGAAATGACCGAAATGGTTCCACTAATCTAGCTCCTAAACCAGGTGTGTTGTATACAAATTCACTGATTCATCGTCACCAATCCATGCGCTCAACTGAAACACAGCTGCATGATTGTGTGTAAAACTACACGCCAAGCTGAAAGAAATGAGAATACGGCGTGTGTGCAGTCAAGCTTGTGGACTGTTTTGTAACCGAAACGCTGAAGAATTTTCGAATGCTCACCAGCCTAATCATTCCCGGCAGTACGGAAAACGTTGTGCTTCGATCAAATACCGGCAATTTTTGAGAGTAGCGATTAATTTACTGATCAACGAGGAAAAAATCGCTTCCTTATGTAATGAAATAAAATTCAGTGCAGTTGCCTCATTTTATACTGAAAACGGTTACATTAAATCTAATTATCGATTTGGGTTAATAGTAGTTTATTCAGTTAATGTAAATCGAACTGACCGAAATAGATTATTGGACAACTCGCTAGTGCCACATCTCTAACACAAAGTACTTCTGTATAATAACTGGCAGCGAATCAATCATGGTACTCAAACACATATCAGCATCCACTAAGTTAATTAGTGTTTTGTACTAGAAAATTAACCACTCAGTGAATTTAATTTTCAACATACACACAAAGGAAAACCAACTGAAACCCAAAAATAAATGAACAAACATTACATAATGATTATACTAATCACCCGGGTGTCCCAGGCAGTGCATATAGGGCTGGTGGCCGTACAGCCAAGAACTCTCACCCATGACACGAAGGGTTTCGGTTTGAATCTCTTTCAAACTAACACTGTCTATCAATTCCAAACAAACACGAAACTCGTCATGGAGTGTCCGTATAGGGATGAGTAGCATAAACTACAATAAACAGCGTTGTGTGCCATTGTGGCCTTAAACAACACAAACCTGACAATCTGGGTTTTACTGCCTGAACGCCAAAACAGAGTTTGAACAAAGAGTCGGTAGTTTCCACCTGCTGGTTTAACGTGACCATGATCACCAACCTTCAGTGTAAAAACATGATCCAACATGCAAATTATTTTTGCTTCCAGTAATTCGCCTATACGAGCGAAGTCACTGTGTTTCCTACTTAGTCCTAATTCCAGGTTTTGGTAATATACGATCACAACCATAGTACAACCTGTTAAAGTTCAAGGGCGTCCATATATATATATATATATATATATATATATATATATATATATATATATATATACGTAAGGATACAGCCGGAAAACAAGTAGACACAAGCAGTTCAAGTGAAGTAGGCGATACAGACCAGTCATGAAAGGTAGTGGATTGCACCTACCTGTCATATTGGGGACAGGTCAAGTGCAAACAGGTCAGAACGAGAAACTGTGTTATGGACCATAATAAATGAATACCCCATATTTGCACAACAGAACATTTATTCAGGTTACTGGTTCAATCTTACGATTGATTTGGTTGCAAAAATTGAGGGATAGTAGATGAACGGTATGCACGAGTATGTACATATACAGATATGCATTGGGACCCAGCTGAATATATCAGTATAAATTTAGAGGGATCGGACTAAGGGGGATGATTGGAATCGGACTGTATTTTGGAGACAAGCGGGATTTAAACGATTGGACCTCGTTAAGATTACTGAGATAATAACGGGAAGTGCTGTCTTCGTTGGTTAACCATCTCATCGGTTTAGGAAGAAATTTAAAATCTTTTATATGGGACCATGTAAAATGACTGGAGAACAATATGGTCAAAGTGAAAATAAACATACATTCACGAAACGGAGGATGGGATTGTATGGGGTTGAAAATGTGACTAGTAGCGAAATCTAAACGTGAGTCTTCTCACCTTCGATACAAACAACGTCATCATTAACGAACCATGTCAAACTTAGCTTCAGCGTAATTATCAAATATTTGACAGATTGTGATCTATCAGATTATGCGTCAAGCCAAACACCCACCGTTTTACTGAAAACATGTTTGTCTCTTTTCTAATCGCCTTTTAAACGGAAGTCGTACGAACTGAAGAGAGTTCTTTTGAGTACCAAATGCATACTTTTGTCCAACATGAGAATAGAATGTTAATCTCATTGAGGTGATTTGTTCTGCGTCTTACTCACATGACAGCTCGGCGTTAAGCTTTGACGGCGTCACTCTGGCGTTAGTTGTGGACGAAGTAGTCGCGTGTCACACCCTTGAAATACATAGAAAACGGTCGAGGAAGCCGGTTCGACGTAATAAAACATGTAATTTAATGAATGTCCGCAGACTCATAAAATGAAATGCGTTGTAGACAAAGTTGTCCCAGGTCAATGCAATTACTGAGGTTGTCAGTAAAGTGCTTACCATAGACAAATCTGGCAAAGTTAATGGTTTGATTGAATACACATCTGAAAACACCTCGAACAGTTGAAAATGCTTCACTACGGAGTATTTTGCACAATCACTATATATGAGAACGATAAAGTAGCAAACGAGAATTGTTTTCTGTGTTTGATCATCAGGTTGATTACAACACAATAAACATGAAGACAGACAAGTTAGAAAAACGATCAACCGAGATTACGGACAGCGTGTTTGTCAGCAGTTACGCAATCACGGCTAGAAATCGTGGGCTTGATTGCTGTGGACCCAAGGATATCAAGTGTCCGCGCGAACTTCTTCTGAGCACAGAGGTCAGGGTTGCGTAATCGGATACTAATGGCCTCAGCAACGGTCAGAACTCGGAATCTCATCTTTTTTTATCGATCCCTTGGCACCAGGTAGACAATCTGAAAGGCGTCTTTCTTACTGACGGAACGAGTAGA
>LUCH01018289.1:0-15963 GCA_013368495.1 Paragonimus heterotremus
ATAATAATAATAATAATAATAATAATAATAATAATAATAATAATAATGTCTTCTTACAACATCCAGGGGAATCAGGCGCGAATTTTCTTCTTCGCGTGTAAAGGATATTCCATCTATGAGGGTATACAAACAACCGTGCAACTGGTCAGGCTGAGTTCGAGGTAATATAACAAATGTGTCATCCACATATCGAAGCTACACTTTAGGTTTGAATTCCTGAAAGGCTACAGATTCACGGTGCTTCATTACAGCATCTGCAAGCAATCCCGGTAAAGGTGAGTCCATTGGTGTGCCTCTTCTCTGCAGGTAGACTCAACCGTCACATCGCAGGTGCACCTCCATGCAGAGCTCTACTAAGTGAATCAATCCTGTTGGAGAAAGATTTGTCCTACTGTAGAGATTGTCGTCCTTGATTATCAGCAGCCTCAAACTTTCTTCGGTACGATAGTGAAAAGTGATGTAACATCGAAGGAAACCGGTGCGTTGTCTTCGTGTAACTCCAGGCCCTTAGTCTCTCTCTCTCTCATATATATAAATATATATATGCCAGTGAGAATGTCTGCAGCTCAGGTAGCATATTTAAAGCATTTATAAAAGAAAAGTTACTGAGTAGTGAACGATTTATCGTGACGTTTCAGATCTACACTAGGACCCGTTATCAAACAAATATATGCCATTCGGACATATTGACGGCATGAGCCAACCGGACAAACTATCAACAAACGTCCACTCATTGTATCTTTTTACTAGTAACATCAGGCAAGCTGATTACTTACAAAATGTGTTTGGCCAATCAACACAGGTGTCTCGGGGTTGAAACGCTCGAGGAGTAGCCTTTTCAAATTGTCCACGAAAGCATATGTGTCATCATCAGCTTTGTAGAAGTAGTCATATTTGTCGCCGAAATGCTTGTATAGGTATGTCAAGGCGAATTTTGTCTTGTTCCAAAGTAAGTGACGACCTTCTCCAGATACGGCAGCTACCAAAAAACAGGGAACGGATAAACGAGAACAGAATGTGTAAAAAAATACAACATGGATGTTTGTGACAGCTTCTAATCAAAGAAGCAGTTATTTCGTAGCTCATCACACTGAACGAACTTAAACAATAAGGTGACTAAGCAACTACCGTGACGGTACTTCACCGTTAGCCTACACATGCTGTATATTCGATGGGCGGTATTTTAAATTATATTAACGTCCATTAACGCCCATTGTCAAGCCCACACCCAAAGAGAGATTTCTTTCGAAGGACCCAGTGTAGTCACGGTTATAACAGCAGTGGTTCTGTACACCTGCAAAACGCAACTCAAGAAATGGATGTTTATCTTCAACCACCTGTACCTCTGAGGTCCTAACGGAGTACGCTGGGGACAACACACCAGCGGTGTGAAACATCGCCGATGTGTTTTCGGGAAGGATAGATGCGGTCGACCACTGAGCACAAGACCCTACTGAAGCAGGTTTCGTTTGTTAGGACGTTCTTTGAGTGTGCTAACCCATTGCACGTCAGATCTCTGTGTGTGCATGTGCTGAGACAGTCTGGAGTAAACAATCAGAAGGTGTGTATACAATGGGTTCGGGATATGAAAGATCTGATGTCGACGGTTGGGCTTATTGATTAGGACTAACCGGAACGGACCTTTAACCGGGATTTTCAGTACATGCATTCTAGGTATTCGTTCTTTAAAGGCTATATCGGAAGGTTTCGCTCACTGGTTAGTGTAACTGAACTGATTAACTTATTCGGTTATGCACAAGCATTGATGTAACACGTTCCTCATGAAAGAAGCCGTACCGTTAGAAATGTGGCCACGAAACAGATAACCACTAGCGTTAAAAGTAAAAATTGATGCTCGATTATCTCAATTCAGTCAAAGACGACAATGTATCAGTGACTCTTACAGAGCCCCCAATGGGCAGAACCGACACCATAACTAACAGTTCTATGCAAATAACTGTTCAGATCTTAGGCACATGTATCCGGTGAAGCTTGTCATCTTTTTCAGAAAATAACAAGAAGGTTTGAGCCGCGTCTACAACGTCCTTAAGCTAATCACCAAAGAGACCACAAGACGATCCGTGTGAAAGACCTATCACATTAGTGCTCAAGATATGACCAGTCCCTTAGTACTATTGACTGTTGCAGCATTCTTATGGGCGCCTCTTGCAGTCTGCTGCTTTTACAAGGTGCTTGTGGACACTTGGTTTGCTGTCAAAGGATATAACAGGGAAAATGCGTGTCACGTCATAATCTGCTTTTAAATATCTAATCTGAAATAGTTCTGAAAGGATAAGACCATTTACAACGGACTGTAGCATGATCTATCTATACCTACGGTTTAGTTAAACATATGTATCTCCACCTAATGGAACAATAATGTCTGTGTTGAGATGCAATTCGTGGTACGACAGGGGCCGTGACATACTTCAAGTTACGGTGCCCTACTACTACACGGCGGATATTACAACACGATGATTGGAGTACGAATCTGTATATCACCGAAGCATTTTCCATCCCCAAAAATTACAAACTGTGACCGCGCAGCGATCACGCAACAAGGTGGCCATGAAATATGATTATCCTGGATGTTCCACTGAGTAAATAGGATAGGTGTATTCTACGACGTTGAGGTCCTGGTGGTCACCCAACTTATTGGCTAAAAAGGTCACCTTCTTAATGACAATGTGCTCCAGTCAATGGCATAACTGCATTCACACCATTTCTGGATCCTCTCCTTAGCCTTGGTTTATCAGTTTTTACGCTTTTTGGTAACTTCGTTTTCTAGGCTATTCCAAATCACTGTTGCGGTGAGTAGCGGTCCGTGTCGCCGTAACTTCTGGTCAGGTAATTATGAACAAACGAACAGGTGAATTTAGACACATCTAACACACTGCAGTAAAACAGACCGTTACAAATGTTAGAAAACACAAAATCTCAGGGTATAATTATTCGAACGAATTCGTTTTTAATGGATCGAAAAAGACAGATATTTTTAGGGCTAGCTGCAAGATGAGTATAAATTAGGTAATTGACAGGCTGCGAAGCGACGGGAAATTCGACGCAGCCGCATATACAAACAAACTGACTTTGAGTCAGGGGTTCGAAGTTTTTTTAGGTCACGGTAGAGCAGTTCGTCAGTATTCAGTCTCTGTGCGTCCAAGTGTGCTGCATCGCAACAAACGGCAAGTTGTGTGCATTCTGACGGCTCGATCCAACTGTCCCCTGTGTTGTTTGCTACTGTTAACTGGATATTACAAGACCACACAAACATTGACAGTAGCGCTCCAGTTAATCCGGAATGACAAACGCTAACGTCCAACTTGTAATCCACACTTTCAACATTAAACTGAGTTGGAGAGATCACATACACCTACATCAAACAAAAATTAAATTCCTAACCTGTGCAAACTTGGGCATCGTTGCAGTAGTTCAACCAACATACTATTATAAATTTCTGAAATAAGGCTAATCCAAAACCGTATCGGTTGTGTCCAGCATGGTCCAATATTAAAAAGATTACTGCACATTCCATCTTTATTGTCCACCTCAACTTAACTTTCACACTCCGCCCATGCCGTATTTATGGCAACTGTTCTCCAGATCGCACAGCAGCTAACTTCAACAATACTTTGCCAACAAATCCTCTCAGATAAGGTTCAGCACATGATTCTCAATGACCACTGTACAGGCTTGTGATGTGGCTCAATATATTACTAGTGTGCCGATGCAACGGTTCTTGCAAGTTGAAATAGTTGATGCGGACTCTACTTGCTGATGTCACATCCCGAGGCTGAAAGCTAAAATACCATGAGGAGAACCTACAAGTTTTACAGCACAGCGCAGAAAACAGGTTGAAGTTTAACAGTTCCAATCTCCAAAATTCGGGGCTTCGGCTGGATTCTAGAAGGAGACAGAAACAACATGTTCACACCTGGCAAGCGTTCTGCCAGCTAAGCTACGAAGCTACATTAGCAGTTGAGAAATTTTCAAATCTGAACTTAGTTATCCACTCCACCCTCTGTCTCACACGAATCCATGGGACTGACTATCCAGACACTTCAAGCTGGAATCTATTAGCGCCACTGTCGCTGTTTCGGAATCAGCCGAAGCTCAAATTTTCCGAAATTGAGACTCCTCCAAATTGAGAAGTCTGTCACGCTATTTATCAACAAGTTGAGATCTAGTGGAAGTAAGACACGTTAACTAGTAAACATTATCATCCTAGTAGCCAAGAAGACAAGAAGATAGTGTGGCTCGGGCCGCCGCTCACCTCAACAGTGACGTGGAATATCCTAGAAGAAAAGTTGCATGAAAGGCTATAGAGTAATAGATGTAAAGAACATTGGGCAAAAGATATGAGTGGATAAAAGAACTGGGGATGATATGAATCCAAGCACACCACTGAGGCACACTGTCATCTTGGGTAGCGTTTCGAGTGATCACGAGGACCATAGCTAGGCAGAAAACACTTACTCTTTTTGCTCAATGAAACGGTCAAGGTCTTCGTTTTTCGTGACCACTCAGTTTCACTCAACTGTTGGTGGTCTCAACATATAATGCTCGGTACGGTAATCGTCCAGCTGGCATACGAAGTACGTGACCTAACCATCGCAGGCCATGCAATCCGATTAGTTAACCAGTCGATCGCGCAACCCAAGCGTTCCGGAATACGCATCGGCGAACTGCTACATTGCTCACGCCACCAGTCCACTTAATGTCGGCTATTTAGCGGAGACAACGGTGTTCAAACACAGTAAGCCTGATGATATCTTCCTCGCGAACAGGTCACGTTTCCGAACCATAGAGCAAAACAGAACACACACAAACATTATATATTCTTCTTTTTAGCGACAATCTAACGTCTTTCCGACGCCACAGATGACGCAGGCTGGCAAAGACAACTCGTGCCTTTGCTATCTTCATTGATTTCTCATCAGCAATATTACAAGCTGACGAGATAGTGTTATCCAGGTAAGTGAAACTGCCCAGTCTTAAACGGATTACCTGCAATAAAGTAAGCAGGGGTAGAAATGCCCCGGTCTTGAAGCAACACTTTGCACTTTGAATGTGTAAAGCGCAATCCATACAAACCAGTCCGGTCACTCAACCTGTCCAGCATGGTCTGCATGTTTTCGGCAAAGGGGCTATGTAACACAACACTCCAAATCGGTCAGCTAAGCTCCAAGAAGCTTAACATGAAGCTCACTGGACTCCTCGAGCGCACTTTCCAGAATGTCGTCCATGACAAAATGGAACAGGAAGGGGGAAATCGGACACCCCTGACGAACACCACTAGCAGTGATGAACGCCCAAGACAGTTGTCCATAAACTCTCACCCTGCTTGCAGAGTGAGCATACGGTGAACTCAGCAGATCCCTGGCACTCCCTTGCGAAGAAGTCGGTTCCAGAGAACGTTACGAGCAGCTGAATCGAAAGTAGTTTTTAGGTATAAAAAGACCACAACCGTCGGCTGCCTATAAGAGTTTTGATGTCCCAAGATTCGTCGCATGGTAAACATGTGATCAATGCACCCTCGAGCTAATCGGAATCCTGCCTGTTCTTCTCGTATGTGACGTTCTTTGGGTTTAATGAGCCGATGTGAAATTAGGTCAATGAGTAACTTGGATGCAGCAGACGCTAGCCTGATTCCGCTGTGGTTGTCACATAGATTTCGGGCCCCCTCGTTGAAGACGGGAATCACTGTTGGTATTACCAATCGCGAATTTCCACTTCAGTTCACTAAATTGTCTGGAGGAATTTCGTCAGTTCTCATATCAACCTCTCTCCACTATCCATGAAAACAGAAAAGAAGAGATCTGGTTAATCAGTAGAATAAATCGAGGTGCCAGGCAGGTGAGTATCGGACAGGATAGCAAACTTGATCGTGAGCGAGTTAACCCATTGTGACAGCTTTCAACGCCACATGATGTGAAGTCCCAATGAAGTATTGTCGGGATGATTTCGTAGTAGGAACAGTGAAGTTGACATTTCCCGAATAAAACCCGCTGCCCTGTACACAATCCCACGTTCTTTGCACCCAATACTTGCAAACAATCTTCTGACAGCAAAAAAGTACATGGGGAATGCCACTGTCACTACCGTAGATGAAAGACCCCCACTAGTGGCCAACACGGACACATCGCGATTACTGCGACCTTGAGTTAAAACAACAGGTTTGTGACATTCTTCCAAGGAATGTTACTTCCGACGGATACAGATCACTCATCAGTTGAGGAAGAGAAGCGCGCAATAGTGTAAACTATGAGAAAACGGAGAAAATGACTGCTGTGCAATCATTTTCAGCTGATCACTTAATGTACAAGGAACACCACCAAGATCTCGCCCTACCATCCTGTGGAGAACAATCGTGTAGCAAATGACTTGTCTTAAAACGAAAGTTAGTCAACTACATGTAAACCAGATCTCACATAGTTAAACCATCCTCTGTGCCATCTTGTGTTACACGAATGATGTACGTCGTGTGTATTAAAAACCCGCATCAGATGTTAAATCTCTGGTTGCCCAAAGTTCTATACCGGCTGAAACCAAATCCCGATTTTCGTAACACCTCATGCTAACCAGACTAAAGTCATCCAGTATTCCGAACGACTTAACGTAGACATGAAAGATCCCTTCCTTCTGTGATCTGCAATCAATACTTGTCCACCACTGTTGGCGAACACTTCCGTCATCCTATGACATTTCCAAGCTCATGCATGGTTGCTTCCACTGTGACTGACCGTTTCCATCGACTTTTTTCACCGTTTGATATGCTTTCAAACAACCACTTCGATCACGGTTCTTCTGTCATAACGGAAGTATTAAACACATTCCTTGAAGAAAAAGACGCCCCCTTCAGTCACACTGTCATCTATTGTCTTCAGAATCTTGACATTTCCTCCAGGCGCTTACCATGTAGTTAGTTCTTGGAGAGGCAACTTTGTTCAGACCACTGCCTCACAGATAACTAAATTCCATATGCAAGTGGGTTTTACACAAGTAAAATATGCCTTCAGACGTATTATTTTCAACGTGACCGGCGACCCGTGGTTAAACATGATACGGTGAAACAATACTCGGTTGCCAAAAGGGTAACTTTTAGTGGAGGAAGTACTGTTGCTAGAGAGTGCTCCTTTGTACGCTAAAGTAAGGTTTTCGGGAAGAAGAGAAGTAGTCTTCCACTATCATTTGGTTCTTGTATGTAAGGAACAATGCCATCATTACCAACATAGATAACAACACATCTTTGGCACACACCGACGGTTAAAAGTCATACATTCGTTGGGAAAGGAAATAAGCTGACTAACAGACAAATTGAAAGAGAAAGGACAGGACCTAAATACAAAGTACAGCTACTTAAACCCAAACATTTTTATACCAAGGCACCCACACGTTTACAAACAAACGGCTAGACTGCAGGTAAAAGTGAGAAGTAATTAGCATGACTACCTCCCAGAAGCGTACACATTTATTTCACAGACCACTCAGCTGAGCAACAACGACGCGATTGCGCCCGATTAACCGTCACTTCATCTAACGTCTCTAGCCACTGAGTCTGCAAGCCAGAACGACCCCACCGTGGAAGGCAAACCTTTTGATGTCTGATGTTTCTCTTACAGGCCACCTGCTGACCTTTCATTCTACGACAGTCGGTCGCGGTATCACCAAAGTGTCCGATAGGACAGATGACTAGCTAGCACTCTTAGTACATGGCTTAACCATTCAAAACTGTGTATACTAAAAGACTGAGCGAATGAACAATGCGATAAACTACGAAATGAACCTGGTAATACACATACCTCTGTCCAAGCGAAACTGAATACTAGGAAAGATATCTAGTTTGTTACTGGATCTCAACCATCTCGCTGCACACACCCTGGTACGTCAGACAATTTAAGGAAACAAAAAGTATAGTTCCTCGTTTTTTGATCGGGTCAACGCATTTCGTCGCAAATCTCATTCAATATTTTCCTATTGCAAACCCTGAAATGGTGTTGAACGAATTCTTTATGTTAACGGACGCAGGATTTGAAAGCTGAGAAAAATGTCACGGGGCAACTGTTTCCTACTCAACCACCTTTTTAATCACGCAAGTTACTATATTGTTGCACTCGATTTTACTAACAACTTCCATTGGTTTGTGGCACGCGTCCCACTGAAGGCGAAACAAAGCCTTATGCCTGGGTATTTCAGTTTCGGTTGGACTGTTGAACTCATCATACTGTTTACGAAGTTCACGTTAGTACAGTATCTTTATCCGAAAACAACAGCCTCTGTTTCTAACTACGTAAACTCATGAGAGCTGTTTCGATTCGCCAAATAAGCAATATATGCGTCATCTGTGTTCTTGGCCCACACCAATGGTAGCTGCCCCAAGCTACCGTTAAACGTTTTTGAGGAAAAGTCAAAAAATGATAAAACAAAAAGCAAAAAACAGAAATGCCAAAATGAAGCGCATTGTAAAAATGTCAAAAGATTTTTTACTATAACATCGTATATGTCTTGCAGTTTGTGTTTTCATCCAATCACCTTCTAACATTCGTCTTAATTTTACGGAGCGGAGTTGTTGACCATTATGTCATCAGACCCACGTACAGCATTGCTATAATTACAAATAACAGTAACACTACCGACAGCACCCGTAACATGAATGGCCAACACAAGTACTGAAGATTTGTCCAACCAACGTGGGTAACGTAAACTAAATTCGCAATTAACATATGCGTGAACACAGAATATCCACTTTCCTATGCCACAACAGTAGAACGATTCGCTTGACAGAGATGAAAATTCCCATGGGCATTAAACTAACTTCGAGTTAAAAGTCTGCTTAATTTCAAACCAAACGCTGAGTAACAGAGTTACTGAGCGATAAATAAGCCAAATCTGTCCCGAAACCAATAAATAAGAGAATCAGCAAGACGATCAACTAAACTTGCGCAAGAATAATCGCTCAGCGATAGACATCGTGTTAATTCAACTAAGGCTAAACCACAAACTCTTAGCAATATGTAACAGACCAGCACCCAAGATGGTTTAATAATTAGGAAAAATCAAACTCACCGACAGATGGCAAATCAGAACTGTGTTCGCTACTAATAAACAAGTACTGATCGCATCGTCTAGCCCAAGTACGTTTCACAGCGACAGCTTTGACAAGATTAGACGGCATTGTGGTTATCCAGCAGAAAACTTTAGGTAAACCAGAAGCTGTGAAAAGAAAAGAAAAACTCATAATAATTGGCATAACTGTACAGGAAGTATTGCGGGCGATCACCACGTCATGTACTGTTTGGTAACCAAGATTTATTATAAATCATTAAGACGGCATTTTACGCAAAATACCAGGTAGGCTGTGTTGCAACTCTACCAGCCGTGCGGAATCAGAACACGAAGCGTGATACTCTTGTCACCTAGCACAAGATAAAAACGGATATCGCGTTAACCATAAAGGTAACCAGTTTAACAATCAACACACTAGAAATCTATTGACTCAATGTGACCAGAATCAACAGCTGGTATGACGTACAAGCGTAAACAGGTGATTTAATAAAAACATATCGGCCATCTGTAACAGTGGGAATTCGGCTGCAACAAGGTGTACCGGACGACAACACTCTAGACGGAAGGCCGACGGTGGTAATCATCGCTGATTCTGAGACATGCTGTATTCAAATAGACGGGTATCTCCAGAAGCCGTGAATTATTCACTGATTTAAATATGCTTTTACACCCGGCCCTCACTTCTGTTCTGATATTTGCTATCCATGGGAAGCGTGCCAATCGTTTTTCCGTTGCAGGAAAGTTGAGACGATAAGAGGAACTTACAAAGGCAAATATTACGCAGCCGTTAAAACTCATTAAAAACCTACATTAATTGACCGGAAGCCGTGTAGGTTGACAATTTTTGAGTAGCAGTGACCATTGGAGCATATAGTAAGTTAGCATCATCAACAAAACGAGAAAAACTTATGATGCTAACGCAGAAGAATCAGAATGCGACTTCGCTGACTCCATCAAAGTTGCCGGCAATTAACCCACATAGTGAGAATATTCCAATCATTAAAGCCCAAGGAGTACGCTGTAAACCTATACAACCGGTGAGGTTGCTGGACCAGACGGACAATGCTTAAACGCAATAGCGAGCATGGTGTGAATATACCTTTTCAACCTTATTCATGTAAGGTCTTTGCTCACAAAAATTGCAGAGTGTTGGAATGCACGGATAACTAACTCAAAAGATGGATTCTTCCAAACTACATCCAACAGCATGCACATCCGTTACACTGAATGCGCTCGATAAACCCGTATCTGTTAGAATGACTGCCCAACTTACCTTTAGTGGTCTTCATCAGCACACTTTCCGCTAAGCAGAATCAACGGTGGGTGTGACTGCTGATGTGGTTCACCTCAGTTTATCAGCAATCGATAAAAATGTAAGGCCGTCTGTTTGTTTTGGAATGCGGTAATATTTTTAACCGCGTAAACCCAAAAGCCCCGTGTCAACCGTAAAAAGTCTACGAAATCCAGCAAAGCTAAATCAAACTACCAGGTGATCACTTCACTAACACAGTGCAATACACGGAGTACAACTACATTGCACCTTGGGGGCAATCCGGTTTTTCTTCCTTTCTTTCTGAGCAAATGTGATTCGCCTACTAGTGACAATCGTTATCAGTAACTCATGGTGAGGCGACTGCAGTATAACAGTTATGGAACGCGAAAACCACCCAAAATTAGCAACCAAGCAGGAGTACGGGATAAAGCTGATCAACAGCCGACCGTCTCCAACAGTGTCAAATGAACACAGTCAACATATAACGCGTGTATAAACTGATTCGGATCACACTCTGTGACGGTCACGTAATACAAGTGCGGAAAGATTAAATCATACCTACTTCTTAACCAGATGCGATGGTGATTACGACAGAAATAAGTTAAATTTGGCATGTAGAGTGCAAGAAACAACTGATGTTCGGCTAAGGAAATAAGCGCTTTTTATACATTTGTGAATATGTTTCCAATATTACAGTTCTATACGTCTCATTGAAAGTGTTTTCAGTGTCCCGTGTCACTAAGTGTACTCATTTCGCAGACAACTCGGTCAAAAGATACAATTCAGGCCGGTGAATCCTACTAGCAGCCATCTCACCTAAAGTCTATAGTCAGCGATTCTGAGTGGCAAGGTTGAAGTTAGACAGGTCGACAAATTGTAGTCACAAACAACCATGATAAAATAAACGTAAACTCGCAACGTCAGAGTGATTATCCCTCAACATACCAGCATTTCCATTAAACACGTGACGTACTCGAGCACAGCGGGTTTTGGTAGTCTATTTTAGTGCACGGCGCATTAAGTCGTTTTCCCCCAGGTACGAATTAGCCAGACGCGAAATACAAAAGGCCCTAGAGAGAAGAGACCGAATATTTATTGCACGAAATATACATATGGCCTCTTATTGCGCTAGAAATTGTACCGACGCGTAGCTAGAGAGGTTAGAGACCGGCGGTCGTCGAGCGATTAAACCGGAAGTGTGTGACACGCGTGTGCGTTCGGGTTCGCGCCGTAGTTACATGGCATGCAGACAAACAATCGGACAACATGCATCATGTGAACCTCCTTAATAGCCTAGGTAAAATATGTAACTATGAGTTTTAGAACTATTTTACACATCATACCGCAGGCAGACCAGTGAAATCTCCAGATCGATACACTATCACTACACAGACAGAAACGAAAACAGCTGATGGTACCACCGCCTGGATTTCGATAACAGACATCGCTTACTACAAAACAAATAGTCGCCATCATCTAAAAATTGCGGATATGGCAATGCTATTATTGACTGACATCAAGAGAGAATAACAACCCTCATCCACAGCAGCCATGAGTCTAGCCAGATCACAGCTCACTGTAAGTACAGGGTGAAAATGGACAAACCAAGACTAGGCGAACGAACTAGAAATGGTATGAATGCGGGTACGTCATTGACTGTAGCACACTGCTACTTCGAACAGCGTTTCCAGCCAGCGAGTTAAGTGATTACGAGAACCTGAACCCGATAGACAACGTCCATTAAACAGCGATACCTGGGTATGCAAAGCTGTACAGTCACAGAAAGATTGTCTGCAATAAAGAAGGTAGGAGTGGAAATACTCAAGCCTTGAAATAGCACTTTGAACGTTGAAGGTACAGGGAGCATTCTGTATAAACTGGCTTGATCAGCATGATTTGCACGTTTTCGACAGAGGGGCTAAACAAGACGGGACCATCAACATAATCCATGCTGGTCAACCTAGCACCAGGAAGACACTCCAGACTAAATTCATTCGACTTCTTAAACTCGCATAAATTTGTAAGTTCCTGTACAGAACAGCCTCCGGCTGATCTACAAGCGCTTGCACGCTTGTGAGAAGGCACACAACTATTCAAAACGTAATAATTAGATTGTTTACTGGTATTTATTGAAGTGCAGAGTAGTATACACCGAACAAGCTATGTGCATCAACGAAGGGGCGTTTAGAAGAGAAGTGAAAAAAAAGTGATCAAATAAAATCCAACAATACGTCAGAATATCCTAACCAAAATTGATTCTGATGAAGCTAAATATATTGTGCAACATGTGGTGATACTTGAATGAATCAAAAGGTCAACAACAAAACGGTATTGGGAAAATAGTATTTTTATTTGCGACGTTTCTGTTACAAACGGTAAACTTTGTCAAGGAAATTTCCTAATCAAATCGATTTAACCGGAAAATTGCCCTGACGAAGTTTACCGATGGTAACAGAAACGTTGGAAATAAAAAAAATGCTATCTTCGTAACACCGCTGTGCTGTTGACCTTTTGACTCACCTTACAATCATAGAGTTTGAAGAAGTTAATATATGAACACCAAAACATTCTGATCTTCAAAGGGGGTGTTTCTCATATATGCAAAATGTAAGCCAAATGGTGCGACTCAAAAATTTGCACTGCATGTGCGTTATACAATAATGGACAGAAACGACCGAGAGGATCAACAGCGCTCACGGTTCGCGGGTCTGACAAACAAACTTTAGGTGTACCAGACTGTCCTCGCACCGACAGGTCAGACTTAAACGGGCGTGCACTGACAGGACAGCCACTCACTCAAAGTGAATAGAGCAATTGGTTGTTATGGTCGCCACAATAAATGGCATTCACGTGACTAGCGGCGAACACCGGCCATTCACCCGGTTGGTCTTTCTCACTCACCACTTCGTTTGTTCACTCGACTCAACACATTTCAATCGAGCTCGGTACGCCGACCGGCAAATGTTTAGGCATTTGGTGATCGACTGAAATGTAGTAGATGGACCAATGAGTCACGACTCCGCCTCAACAGACTTCATGAATGGCATGAGCATTCTCGCAATGAAGTGACGGTAGTGCAGTCCACGTGTGAGCTACTACGTGGTAAACCGGGAACAGGTCTTTGATCAAACGGGCGATTATGGAAACTAACAGGACCAAATGCATAAGTGTCATAAGTACGTGAGTGCAGACGATATCTGCTCGGCGAGTTAAGCGAAAGCACACGCAGAAGCGAAGGAGAAACGGCAATTGTATACATGGCCAAGCGTTAAGAATGACATCAATAACGTCTGTGAAGACGTTCACGGCGACAAAAGTCGTTTTATTTACACTGAGAGATGGATGCTGGAAGATGCACGCCCGTGAAGGTAAAGCAAGTTCGAGCACATCTGATAAATGCGAGCTGAACACAATCCGTCCACCTTTTCCGTCAACAGTGCTCATGGCAACCTAGAAAACTAGCAAAATTTCACAAAACTGTGTTTACATGCTTGAGAATAACCAGGTAAATGGAACAATTATTTCAAACCCACTGTTTTCATAGGAGAGCTCCTTGTGCCTCTGCGGTTGGTCCAGTGAGAACAACGTTAGATGTTGCTCCAAACAAACAGCATTGTGGTTCAGGAAAATGTACGCAACGGTTGAAATGCCAATGGAAAAGCCAATTAAAAATGAGATGAACAGACTTCGCCGGGAATAGGACAGGGCCGTTCCTGTGGAATATGAAAAATGATATCAGTTTTGTTATGTAGTTCATACTTGTGTGATCATGACAGGGCTGGAGATAGGAAGCATGGACAAGCACTACTGATTGTACAAAATGAAAACGTCGCGATAGGCACACTACCCGTAGAGCACGTCATCCACATTTATCATTCCTATTCTTGCGTACATTCCTACATGCAAACAAGTCAGATGTCCGAACGCTATGTGCGCCTTGTTCTCTTTAACCAGTAAGACGTCCAGTGAAATGTATACCACAGACATCATGACAGAGTACCATCTTCCTTTCACAAACGAAACACTTTTAATTCACAAAATTCAGCCGTGCTACCACGTGTTCACAGTGAAAACGACGCAACCACGTTGTTACGCACAAGTATTAACGACGTTTCGTTGTCGTTTTACTGGTACAACGAAATCCAATCTAAATTCCATTCGAAGTGAATGGCAATCCTGTCGTTTGCTCCGCTTCTTGTACGGAAACAATTGTAGGAGATTCACGCCAACTGTTACGAACATTGGCTTTCTTGCAAATGGCTAAAAATTTGCACGGGCTTTATATTCGAACGCATCATTGGGCATGTTTAGCCCTTGAAGATAATAACAACTTAATGATAACAGTCAACTATCTTACTATTCCGTTCCATGCAAGCTTAGTTTGAACGTCAATCAACAACTAAACCATCACAACCTAAACTAACTCAACCTAAGTCCGGGTGTGGGTACACACCGTATGAGCGAGGAGTACAGTGACTACAGTAAACAATGCCAGTCACACTCCATTATACACCTTTAGTGATTTTGTCTTTCTAACTAATTTTGTTTAAACTAAGTTGTCAAATTGCAATTTCCGTCCCGGAGCTATAACCACAACTCGCTAGCTTGACGTGGTCCTTGCGTACACTATTTTTAGAGGTGACAACAACGCACGAGGTTAACGCGTTGAGTCTTTCTTTTCATTATCGTACATGCCTTCAAGGTGAGGGTCAGACTGAGCGTTCTTCTGTCGGACTTTCCCAACGAGATTTGTACGAAAACCAAAGGGACACATTGGTGATCTAATAGTAACAACAAATAATACTGATGAAAACAGTGGAAATCTTGATAAAGGAAAAGTATGGACCAAAGGAAAACAAGTCGCGTGAAATCCCTTTGGGGAGCACCTTTACCCTGCGATGACTGAGGAAACGCTTTCTTCCAACAATCATTCGGCACTTTTAAATCTAGTCTACGTCAAATTTTTATACCTTAGTTAGGTAACTTATTTTACGTTCAGTACGCAAAGAAATTCCTTCATAGTTCTGCTTCACAACCCATCTTCTGTAACATAATAGAACTGTTACCACTTGTTACCTCTATCTCCAGTCTATCAGTCATCCTAGTGTCCATCAGTTGGGTGAGGCCTGATAAATGGGAAGAGATAAACTGAGGTTGGGAGGGTATTAACGCCCCAGGGTATGCTGCGTCCACGATACCTCCTTCTGTCCACAAGAGTTTGTCTGTGTTGTCATGGCCAGTGGATGCGCACTACTGGCAAGCAACTGGTATATATTTCAGTGCACGGTACGAACGGGATGGCTCACTTCAGTTCACATTATAATGAGATCACCTTTGACATCTCTAAAATCCTAAATTCGCGGCGACTGCAGTTACCTGATTAATATAATCGTATTCACCCGTGTAACTGTTTGAATGTAAATGTATTAGAAACTATTAATTTCAAAGTGGGCCGCACAAGTAACGCAGCTCTAATCGCGGGTGTACAAAAAATTGTCACCTTTAATGGTATGGGCCCATCACCATCACCATAGCAGCCATGAACCTGACCAAAAGGTATTGTGGCTCGGGCCACCGCTCACCTTAACAGTGACGTGGAATATCCTGGAAGAAAACGCTACTAA
>LUCH01018290.1:0-15750 GCA_013368495.1 Paragonimus heterotremus
CGCTCTCATTAGAGCTCGTCAGTAGTGCATATCATCGCCACTGCCGGGACTTGAACCACGGACATGCTGTTCATGAGGCAACCGTGTTTACCGCTCTAATGAGAGCGAAACTCGAGTCTAGTGCTTCTTTTCGAAAGGGGCCGACTGGAAAGTCTATGGGGATGCGACAGCTGCGATCAATTGTGAGCGATGTTCAACTTTAAAATTAAATCTATTCCTTCGGTTTTGTTCATTTTTAACTGAGGACTTGCTTGTTTTTTTTTCTGGTAATCGTGTGACACTTAAATTCCAGGCTAATGCATTGATGTTTTTGTGTTCTCGAATTCACCTGACACCTGTGCTTGCAGCTGACTATCAGTAGCGGTTAGCGTACGATCTGGTTATGTTATCGTCTCCCAGACGTGTGGAATACAACAGGTTTTATGGATTTTTACAATTCGAATTCATGTTGTTTTACTAGACACCGGTACATGAACATCATTTTTATTGTGTGACTCGGTGAATACTCCTTAGTCTGAACAGTATCTAATATAATTTGCATCAGGAGCCCTTTCCACTATTTTACTAGTGAAAACTTGTAGTTGCAGTCAATAGATGGCTGTATCCAATTGGATTAATGGAGAAAATATTTCAGTTGGCCGCTGGACGTAGATAGATAGCAATATTTTATACACCGTTTCGATGAGCAATATTCCATTATTTCTAATCTTTAGGGTACACCAGAAGCCACGTCAGAAATGCATTGCCTTCCGATATTAGATGGTCGGCGAAACAACGCGGTGACTGGTTTGGTACCGCCTCTCATCAGCGGAATAGCTCGGTCTACTGTCAGATACCAGATCGACATCAATCTATCCTCAACCATTCCTCTAACAAAAAGACCAGGCAGTATCAATTCCTCCATGCTTCCCGAAGACAGACCATCCACGATTCAGATTCACCCGATAGGATCTGGCAGCTCGCGGCCAATGTCAGATCGATCTGTGGCCAAAGCAAGTCCAACCGTTTTGATCGGAAACTCTGCCACGTGGATCAAATTTGAGTCTGGAGATATCAGCTGGAAACTGGAACCGGTCATTTCCAGCGATAAGCGAGAAATAGAATTTTGTGATCTGAAACGCTTATTGGCTTCGTCAGTGAATATTCACCTAAAGAACGCAAATAAACCAAAACCAGACGGAGTGATGGAAATCCAGCTTGGAGTTATTTTTTCACCTCCTCGTCCATTCAAGTAAGTGTTGAACGCGCTAATTGTGATATGTACACGAATAGCTTTTCAGTATGAACAAAGAGATGACCTATCACAATTTGATGCATTAATATTAGACAACGCGAATTGATTTTGCAGGAGGCTCTGTAACATCATGTCATAAACAATTTGCCTCTATCAACCAATATCTCCCACTACCGAGTTTCTTTTTTTTTCAGAACCTTTTACTGTTTTTTAAAGTGAGCAAAAATTTATAGGATAGGTGGAGTTGAAACTGTATGATTATGTTCAGTTTAGGTCAAACTCATGAACATGACACATAAGAAGTCCGGAGCATATCAATGCTGAGAAGGATGATCACAGATTAAAAAGATGGCAATCAATAAATTTCTTGAGAAGGCATGTTTGGTCTGCTTTGGTTGATTCAAAAAACACGGAAAGTCTGCTGTCATCTTCCATTTAGACCTGTGTAGCCAGTCGGGTGAAATGTTTTTACTCTGGTCATAGTTAAGCGCATAGTCTGAATAAATTTGCATACGCCAGATTTTTGTATTTAAACAAATGAATAAGCCTACGTGAAATTGCCAAAGGGATATGGTGTTTCCAACACAATGTCTGATTCCCCTTGGGGGCGAATGAGAGTAAGTAGGGGGGATCACCAAGAACATCTGAACTAAATGAGTGCAGAGTCAGGAGACTGGTGTCCAACAAACGAAAATTCTTTGATCATAAACAGGGAGCTTGTACTTGGAACCTCGCTGGTAATTCGTCGAAAGACGTTGGCATGTTACAGAATTTCTGTTTTTCTCAGCCAATGACAAGTAAGTCGTCGTTTCAAGTGAACAGATTCGCGCGTTATGTTGAAAGTTTAGTGGGAATTTTTGATATATAGATGCAGAAAAATCGAATGTGAACTACTCTGTGTCGCAGACCTAGTAACAACATAGTGTTTGGAAGGTGCTATTTTTTGATAGGCAATTAACTATGATTCGAGGACGCCTCCACAACTATTGTTACAAGAGGATAACGAGCAAAACTCCCATTTTCATGTTAGTTCACTGGTGAAGTTTCGTCGTCATTTACCAGACCGCGTATGCCAACGGGAGTCATTTCCCAGTATGACTTATGCCGCACGTAATAACAATGCGGCTTTTGTTTTGAGAATCGTGCATGTTGGCCTGGTCAGGCTGTAGTCCCGATCTCACCCAAATTGGCAAAGACCGGAACATACTTGCCAAGAAAACACACATAGGTGTTGAGATATTTGACTCTACATCTGACAATAAAGCTGCCTTAGGATAGTGATGGCGTAGTCTTGGTGGTGCTATCCACAATCCCCCTTCTCAAGAGTGCATCAGAGTGTTGTATACATGCTCACAAGAAAGTTGCGAAAATTGATCAGTGCGCCTTACTTCCTGAGAAAAATCCTCAAAAGTGAACTTGTAATTTTGTTGCACTTACTCTTCAACTTCATTTAATAATTTGTTTAGTACACAGTTGTTGGTTTTCAATTAATGACATTTTGATTTGAACGTAAGGTCAAAATGCTAATTCCAGAATGTAGTGGCTTGTAACCAAGAATGGGACGTACGACCGAGATGTTGGTTTTTAAAATGCCTATTACAATGTTTGATGGCAGTGATATCTTCAGTACCCGCTGATTGAGGCTCAATATTTGCGTTGTCGAGCCTTGTAAAGTCAAGCGAACAGAAGCGATGAGTTGTGAATGACACAGCAATCAAATAGGGAGCGCATTGTTGGTAATTTGTGGTGAGAAGACGAAACGATAATAAGACGGGACCAAAAATGAGCAAATGGAATGTTTCTTGATATCCCAACTTTACTAAGCAAATAGTTAACCGTATACAAGTGTTTATAACAAAAAGGGTACAAATGGAAACTGGCAGTTAAGTGTAGTAATTGGCAGCATACATTAAGTAACGGTATCATTTTGCACCAGTCATACGATGGAAGCTGAGTCAAGCAAACAGGTGATTTGGTAGTCAATATTAATGGTTTATCGGCTAACCAGTGAGCTTGACAAAACGAACCAGTTTTAGCAAGCTACTGAGATGCGGGATTGGGACAATCCAGACGATGTGCATTAACATAGACAAGACAGGTCTATTCCAGGTAGAGGTTCATTGTTCCATCCCTGACTTTATATTGCCCGTTCTTTCTACAGAATTCTGCCGGGTTTTTTTCAGTTGTTTTTAGTCCTGTATCGAGATAAAATACTAGTGCAGTGGAGTTCAGCGATCGTAATATACTACTGATACCGCGGCTATTCAGTAGCAGGCATATTTCTTGACAACCTACAAGCCACAAGAAGACTGCAAGAAGGATAACCAAAGTGCAGCATCACCCATAACAGTCCCTGCTACTCAATGGAACTGAGCACTGACATCTGTGGTAGCCGAGACTATCTGGAGCTGAATACTGCGTGCAAATGAGTGGTTTTGTGTCAGGTTTGGTTTACATGCTTAACCTGTGTATTGCTCTGTCTAATAAATAACCCTTGTGCCATCCGCGTTCTTGGATCACAACACTAGTGTAGTGAGGAGGAGCGAGCGTGCTATACCACTCACACCACTGCAATTCAGTAGTGAGAACCAGTGCTTAGATTTTGACATTGAAGTAGCCGCAGGAAAAATACAAGAAGAAACTTTGGAGTGCGACGTCACATGAGTTGATCCTTGGTACGTAAGAGAACGTCAAAGAACTGAGCGTTGACGTCTGTGGCAACCGTGATGATCTGGACCCAGTTCAGTATGCAAATGAGTGTTTTTGTTTGTTGTCCTATTTAAACGCCTAACCCACGTGTTGCTTTCTTCAATAAATAACTGTTGTGTCATCCGCGTTCTTGGCTCACAACAATAGATGTGACTTGTCCGATTTGTAAAAGGATAACACAGTTGTCATTTAATTTTAACATAAAGAGCACAATATCTACCACACTCCTAAGAATGTTATTTAAATGAATAACTGGCCATTAATCCATTGAGTAGAAGCAATTACATCCCATCCACTGGACACTGAAAACGCTTTAGGTTGCAAAACGCACCACCAATGTCACAACGAAACTTTATTCTAATACTCCGTTCATGTGTGGACATAGTACTAAACATTTAATAGGCTACCCAACCGTCATATCAGAAAACGATAATCAAAGGCGCATTTAAATAATGATTAATTTGATTATTGTTGTGATGTCTCTTCGGAATTTGCTATTGGTTGTCACCCCTCAATTTATTCAATATATTCGTCCCATGCTGTAGTGTACGGTACCTGTGATTGTATTACGCGAGATGTTGCATATAGTTCTCCTGTCAGCGACGGTTACTTCGTTAGAAACGAATTCAAATCCATAGAAAGCACATACATTACTTGTTTTCGGCGCGTAACCGTCTGCATCGGCCAGCACTTTGTCAATCGCCGATAGACTTTCTGCTTCGTTTCACATTTGTTCTATGCGCTCACTTCACTTTCCTAAACGGTGGCAACACAACCCTTCAACTCAAACCTATCAGAATGTTTGAGTCATGCATATACGCGTGAGTAACAAAGCACACAGTCGGATACTCAACTGGCTCTCTTCATGGGCCGTGTATATACAACGCCCATATATCTGAGATGTTGTCAAGACCCATTCCTACTACATTTTCCAGTGCAAACCTACTCCGTATTACTAATGAGTATTTTGGCAGATGTGATGAGGCTCAGCTCTGAAAAGTCAGGGCTTTGGCTGAAACGAGTGGGTAGCCGAGTCCAAATGTGAAATTCCGAGCTGCTGGCGTGGCTTCGTAGCTCATCTGGAAAAGCTCTCAAATGTACATTGTCAGTATTAGTAGTTACCATCTACGTACCTTTTCGATTTGCTTACTGATTGACAACAATGGTTCATTCGATTACCTGATACTTTTCAACCGGGAAGACCTTTGTTTGGATCAGCTAGTAGCGAGTACCTATCTAAGTAACTCCTTAGACCCATGATAGCTTTGCGGATCATATCTCGACATCGATCTGAGACCAGGAGATAAAATATCATGCCAAAACTTCCGTTACAGAAAGAAACCGACAGAATGTAAGGTTAGCTTTGTCCGCTCCACTTTTACCAATCAATAACGCTAACATTAAGCTTGTTCTTTATAGTTCCTTTATCGGTCTAACCTTTGAGCGTTAGCGGAGGCATGTGTGACATTATTTTGGACTATACCGAATAACCTTTAACTGTTACCGTTGCTGTTCACGTGAAGATTGTGAAGTGAGAAGGGTAGTGTAACGGCGCTGAGGAATCAAAAGTTGCAACATGCTGAACGCATTTGGGAACCCCCTGATTTAAAGGGAACAGTGATGTGTACCCACAATTGCTGCCATCGGCTCACATAACCATGAGTCCGGAAGTATTCATAGGTATGATTGTATGACTGCTCAGTGCTCCTGGTTCAGATTGTGATATCTCTGGAATCCAAAGCGCAAAGATAGGCAAGGGGAAAGAAAACAACGACCGTACTTCAGTTGATGGGTAAACTGAACTCCTCCACAAGGAGAATAAATATGCACCTGCTTCCAAAGGTTATCGGTCACCAGTAAGCGTCGGCTGCAGTCTCAAATGAGAAAGCTATTGAACATGAGAATGTGTTGGCTATATAATAAGGTGCTTATGCAAGACTGCTGTAATTACGTAGACTCAATGTTACATAACGAAGTCATGGAGGTTGTTGACCGATTTGTACACCTGGGAAGCTGCATCAGCGGCGGCAGCGGAGGTGTGAGGAATGAAATAGGGGCGCGTATTTCTAAGGCTAGGGCGGTGTTCACTAATCTGAGACACATATGGAGACAGAGAGGTATTTCCCTGAAACTTAAAGGTTGCGTATATCAGATAACAGTGAGGGCTGTGTTATTTTACGGCACCGAAACCTGGTCGCTCAGGGTAAGGGACGTCAACCGTCTTCAGGTATTTGACCACCGATGTCTGCGTTCAATCGCCCGTATCGAGTGGCACCAACGAGTAAGCAAGGAGTAGGTTATGAAGCGGGTGTTTGGCATTAATTGTCAAACGAGTTCTTTTGTCCAGTCATTGCATTTTCACAGACTTAGATTTTTAGGTCACGTACTAAGGATGCCAGTTAATCGTTTGCCACACCGAGCAGCATTGTTTGCCGACGCTGCGGCCGACTGGCTTAAGGTGCGAAGTGGGCAAATGATGACCTGGCGTAGACAAGTAAAATCATTCATGAAGGGGTTAGTCACTGTAGATTGGGTTCTTCTCTCAGGCTGGGGCCCTCGCGACTCGCAGAGTCGATGGCTTGAGACGTTAGGTGAGATGACGGCTAACCGAGCTCAGTGGTATGTATGTTGTCGTTGTTTGACCGAGTTGTCTATGAAGTGAGTGCACTTAATGACGCGGGGTAGTGAAAGCCGTGAGGAAGCTGTCTTGCTGATAAGACCTTAATTTCAATTACAGTTCGGTTGTTTGTTTGCAAGGTGTAGGCGCCTTGATGTTGGATGTTTGAATATAAACGTCGCTATTTTTAGTAGTTAGGTCCATTCCTTTCCTCTTCTTTATTTTACTCTGTTCTCATATAGATTTTTTCCTTCGTGGTTGTGTGGCAGTTGAGCATCAGTGTGAACCGGTGATGAATTGTTGTCTATGATGATGGTGATGAATAAAATAGGGGAACGCTGATCAGCAGATAGATTGCATCCTTTCTGCCACACCACACTAGAGATCATTGCCTGTAACCGATATACTGTCAGAACAGGTGTTCTCCTCTCATATCGTTCATCTTCTGCAGAGGTCAACTTTCGTACTTCCTAGGCATGGTTGCTGAAGAAGTATTGGACATTTTTACACCATATACAGAAAATCCTTGGTTAAATTACAGAATAAAAACTAAAAGAATCGGAGATTTCGAATTTAGCCTTGCTTGCGTCTGGATCTTGCGTTGTGACCTCAGGTGACTTATAACCCTGAACAGGTTATGCCTTTCTATAGGTAGCCGTTTTACACATGGCCTGTCACATACTTCAACACCTGCTGCCTGCTAGAAGGCTCACACTGAAATTGCCCTCTCCGAGAGGACCGAACCTCCTAATTCATTTTACTTCAACTCGTTGAATTTAGTGGCCACTGTAATAAGGTTGGGCTACGGCGGTTTCCCGATTGGAGAACGTCCACCCAGTCAAAGCTCAGGCAATTTACTGCAAGCGGAAGTGTGGTCGGTCAATACCAACCAATCAGAAACGACGAACAGCTGTTTCGGCGAATTTATGAGTAGTAGTGATCAAAGCAAGTTGTTTGGAAGCATATCGGATTCAAGAAACACGCGTAGTCCAATACCAAACGTTACTATTATCACTGTTGTTTCCTCATAAAATTGGGATAGCTTAACATTACTCAGATCGGCTATTTCTATCTTTTTTCGACACTGTCACGTCAAATCGAATGCATGTGAGCCATGCAGTTAGCCAGTCAGATTGCTCTGACCTTCAAGCGCTCGATGACACTTGCGGGTAGCGGCTGCCCGTGCCATGTTAACGGACAGTTTTCCGTAACGTACCGTGAATCGGTTGTTCTAATAAAACTTAATTTCTACTGGTATTTTCCGTCGTTCTTGAACACAACGGATACAATAACCAACTACGTGGGTCATTAGCGCCACGAAAATACACCCTCATATATAACTTGTTTGCGGTCTGAAAGAACAAATCATTATGTTAATAATGTTTTTTCGAGTAGAGCACTATCGTATAGGAGCTCGTTTCTAATTGGTTACCAGCAGTAGAGGGTTTTAGGTGATACAAGTTGATAATCACACAACTGATCGACGGTTCAGACAGTATCTTTCGAAATAAAGCATAAGACGTGGGTTTCGTTCTTACTGGAACTCTTCACTAATGCATATCCTTGTCACGGCCGAGATTTAAATTCCGATCACCTTTTCATGATGTAAGCTTGCTGACCACTGTGTCAGTGACCTAATATTCAACACATACAGTCGCCCGTCTGTCAGTAATACCGTGATTCTTTTCCATGTTAAGACGGGTTACGGAGTTTCACTCTCCAGAAACTCAACATTTACCCTTAAACGTTGTACCATGCTTCACTGGATCTACTCGTTCAATTCCAGATGCAGCGCAGAATTAACCATCCGGTCAGAATTGGGAGCCGTTTGGAGATTCGCACTGACCGTAGAAGCCAAAAACCCACCAGTGGATGATGTCATTTTCATGCCGATTAAGAAATTAGGAAGTGCAGTCAGAGCACGAGTCGTCCTCACCAGTCAGTCAGCGTAAGTTGTCCGAGCAACTAATACTGTTGACCAGTTATGTGTATTTTTTGAGTTGCACAAATTTTACCCAATGCCGACGTTTCGAATTCGGTTGCAGGCTGATCAGTTTGTTCGTACGATAGCGATTCAGATTTAAATTCATTGAGATCACACATCTTATTAAGTGTGACCTAAGAAAATTAGATAATCATTCGATGTAGATGGTCACTATTCGTTGAAGGATGGTTTGATCCGCAAACGGAAATCTTTAGACAACTTTTTAAGATGCCTGGAAGAAACGTACCTTCTACACAGAGTTATAAGAACTGCCAAATCATCTATAAACCCATAGTTCGGAAAGGCACATCCGGTAAACACAAATGTGCCTTTTCGAGCTTCATGGAGCATCGTCTCCTCACAGGTCAAAATAACACACCGCCGAAGTCAAACCTACGTTATAGAGACGTACGCTAAGGCACCAGTTATCTGAAGCACATCGACTCCCAATACACTCAAAGTGGACCAAGTGGGATCAATCTGTAAGGTTCCCATCGAGTTCATGGAGTCGCCCTTTTAGATATACACACATCACATTTGAGTATGAAAAGACCTAGGGACCCTGGATAGGGTTTAAATTCAAGTATGGGAAATTATCCGGCTAAAGTTTGTTTAAAACTTACTGAACTCGCTGACTTGTGGTCGGCAATGCTTCCGTTAGTCGGCATGTTAGGACTCGGTGGACTTCACATGAATTCCGCACCGTGATACACACACTTCACTTCACTGTAGATTTTGGTTAGATGCACAAGCACGCTGAAAGCGCTTCTAGAGTGGCACACACAGTTCCAACTTGGACAGCACGTATCGTCTAAATGATGCGATATTAATGCGTGGTCGGTTCAGTCGGGCCTAACATGGCGGTCTTAATAATGGCATGCTAAGAGAGGAGAATGAAAGGTCTCACCGCTAACGTAGTTCTTGAGAAATAGGGCATGGAAATTATTTGCTCTTATCGTAGTTCGCTCAAATTGAGCACAGTAGAAGGTTCCATCGGAGACATCGAAATACAGTGCAAGAAAAAAAATTACCGTCACACGTTTTCTATTAAAAAGACAGCAACTGATCAAAAAGCACCAGTGAACATGTTTTCGAAGAATCAGATGTATCAAAGGATTAATTTTTCCCGAAAATACCACTTATCAGTTATGAGTTAACCAAGCTACTAAAACAACCCTTCCGGAACATGTTATACAGCTAACACTTTCACCTCTAGAGAGTTTTTACCATATTCCACTTGATCTACAAACCACCATGTAGAAGTAATGAACGATATAGTGGGAAGGATTATCCGACTCCGAAAATTCAGACTGGTGAGCTTCACACACAAAGTGGCGTGAGCGATGGAAGATAGTGTCACTTTGACTACGTACTGGCGAAGCGTTATACTTACTGCTGTAAGGAACCTGTTTAAAATCAGACCCCATTGTTCACCGTGTCACTGCGGGACACAAGGACATATTCTACCGGTAGCTAAGACGTAGGCAAACACACCAATTCTATACACACAAACACGTTGCACTGATGCGGCAACTGTTCCGGCAAATCGGTGAACTTGAGATTTTTTGGTCTTGATGTTGACTAAACGCCGGTATCAATTTTCTAGTTAAACTGCGTACGGGAGCGCCATAAGTTTATCTGTTGCTCTTTTCATTGTGTATGCTCATTACAATCAAGTTAGAAATACTTGTACATACAAATTACAACAGTTATGGGGAATTTACAGATTGGAAGAAGCTGACAAAATTTAATTACATCTGAATTTGAGTTACGTAGATAAGGAAGAAAAAGAGAATAGCAAGATTGTTTCCGTTTCAGAGGGTCAACAGTAAAAATACTGTGGACGAGAAAATCAAAAGGTAATGAGCGGAACAAAAACCTAGCTGCTCTCTATATCTTTTTACATATCGGTTTCCATTTTAAGCACAAGATTTTTCATTCCATGCAAAAGCAAATCACTCGCATCAGTCCCAAAACACGCAGACATATTATCGAAGCGTTCGAAAGGGGCGATGACTGGCGTATAGTTTCCTTTCTGAACGGAGTCAAGTGTAATACCATTTACAAGTGGCTTCATGTGGATTGCATCAGTTATGAAGCTCAGCCTCACAAATGGCATAGAAGCAAGATTCTGTCAGAATCTGATACTGATAGGTTGTTGGAGTGGATTTCCGTAGACCCAACGGATACACTACAATTTATGAGATTGCGCGTCAAGGCTGAGTTTGAAATGGAGTTATTGACCACAACGATCAGTCGATACTTGGATGACCAATGCACAACTGTCAAGAAACTATGCCAAGTGCCCGTTGGCATGACCTCAAATGAGAATTTGGAGTTACGAGACTGTTTGCACATCGACTGGTGTAGTGTTATATAGATTCAAAGACTATTTGCTGGATAGATGAGACAAATTTCAATTTATTCTGTACGAAGTCACTAGCAGTGTAATTACGTCCGTCAGCCATGTATACAAGAGAACTAATGAAAATGTTCTTACAAACTGATTCATTCTCATATTACAACTCGAAGTCTACCACGACCCTAAACCTCACTCCCATTGGACGTGAAATCCATAGACACTCCTAACCACTCGCACCCATTTAACTGTCAAAGGAACCAATACAGTCTACAGTTTGGTGAATTAATAGGGACAGGATCAGATGATATGTGCCCCACTTTGACCGCTAACCCCGTTCTCATTAGGCAAAGCCGCTGAAACCCCTTGAATAACCACTTCCTCTATCAAAGTAGCCAATGCGAAGTGTTCTAATTAAGATTGGTTGTCCCTTTCGATTAGTTGGACCAATCGCGTTCTTGCCGTCACGTCCACCATTTTAACGTGGAAATTCTAATGCACCAAAGTGATTTGCTTTTGCATGGAATGAAAAATCTTGTGCTTAAAATGGAAACCGATATGTAAAAATGTATAGAATGCATACCAACTCGCCATAGCAAGCATCAACCGACTAACATCAATAGTGAGAGATCAAACGTATCCTCATCCCATTGCAATGACCTGCGCTTACATTCAACAACTGAAGACACATTTATGACACAGATTGGTAGGTTGTACTGGACTGGACGCATTACAGACCAAATAGCCCATTAAACTTTGCAGATTTAGTGAATTACCCCTGAGATTGTTATTTTCGTTAGGCACAACCGTAGTTCGTGCCGTATATCGAGGTTGATGGAGAATCACGTATCTTCCGATATGCGGTAGCGTACTGAGAACTGTCTCAGCTTGTGTGACCTATCTGTGTAGGGTAGAAAACGTTGCGTTGAAACCCGTTTTGTAAATCCCGTTTTTACTTTCTCAAATGAGAATAATGTCCATAACGGAACAAGGTGCGCAAACTTAGATATTTAGTTCAAAATGAGGGCAGACCAGTTATGGGAAGTTAATGAAACAATCTGAATGAAACCGTTTAAACAGCCTGATAAGTAACCTAAGCACCAAGTTGGCTTTCTCGGACACGCTTTGTGTTCTGAGCAGTAAAGGGTCTGTAACATTCTGATCAATTTCAACTAGCGTCCTGGTGATAGATAAAGTTTAACAAGGATACTACGTTCTTCATTATGCATTCTTTTTCTCAGCGAACCAGAGCCGTTTATCGCCCAACTGTATCCAGCAAAAGAAACCGAGTTCGAAATCGAACCGAAGATGGGCATATTGCCCGCTGTGTGTCCATCGGATAGGCACGAACGGACAAGTGATCAGCTAAAACATCTACCGGCTTGCATTCAGATAACATTCACACCAACCAGCTATGGAAAACCGAAACGAGCACGTTTGATAGTCCAAGTAAGCAGTTTACAAAGAATTTGTGAACTAACATATCTTAAAAACTAATTCTTAGCTCCCCCCTGTAGACTCAGGTGATCAAGAGAATTTCCCAATAAATCTTTGGTTAAGTCACATGTTAAAACACATAGTTAATGGTTTCGCACCATTTCAGCCGTCTTGGAAAGCACGTATAGTGTGAAATTCCCGATTCTTCCAACTTCCTTTCGTTGTTTAACCATGAATTCACTAAATAACAACCAAGAAAGGAGAGCGTAAGTTGTTTTCTCAGATCTCATCTGTAAAGGAGTATTAAAACTATTTATTCTCAACAGTGACAAACAGCATGGAGTTGCTAAAAGTCAATACAAATTGTCTTACAACTTAAGCTCATGTATAAACCACTCAGTTAAGTAAAATGCGAACTATATCGTATCACTGTAACTCCCGTCAGATAGTGTTTGAAGCTACCTTTGGACTTTGAGAAACTTACTAGTGATCACAACGACGGCACCGTGTGAACGAATTCCTTTTGTGCGTACACTTTGCCCATTAGTGAAGCCGAAATGAAACTGTAACCAAATATGACCCACCAAATACTGAACAACTACTTACAACTGTGAACAGTTTCCAGCTCTTGTGGAAAACTGTGACATATGCTGCTTGCTTATCAAACAGCCAATTTACACAGGGTGATATTTTAGGGATGAGGTACGATGAGTAATCCAACTGCAAAGGTTTCGAACCGCTGACCTGTGGGCGATTTGTTTAAAAAACCATTTGCATACAAATTTAATTGACGTATTAGCTATTTCAGTTGCGGTGACCATAATGAGTAACATTACAGTCTGTGTTTGACTCCGCCAGCAACAGCGAAGATGAACTGGCAGCGCACTGACTTTTCCAAATTTACCGTATAAATGTTCTCTAGTAAGATAGATTAGGCCATCACATTACTGTGGTTATCTATAGCTGAAAAGATTCCGTAGTCTTGTGAAAATTATTACACAATTCACACTTGTGAGTTCAGTATGAAGGAAGAATCAGTCCAGGGTTCGGAATGTACAAGTTAGAAAGTTACACAAAGCAGAATGAGAACTACGCCTGTAGCGTCATTTCGAACAGTCAGCACATAACGCACTGAGGAGATCGAAGCCGAACGTCTTATTCGCCTAAATTCCGGGCAACCCTAGTACAGGCTCAGATAGACCAAAAATATAATTTCGCTTCATATGCTCAGACGACCGACTGGGTTCGGCCAAAAACACACCATCGGCCGAAGTACGGAGAGCAACATTATAACACAAATCAATATGGACTCACACAACGTCGAATCAAGAAGCCTATCGGGCGCATCAAGGTTACTGCGACTATAGTTTTGACAGTCGCATTTCAATGTGGCCTTATAACACTTCTAAGCTTCAGTCTGAATTTGTTTGGTCTAACCTGTTGACTCGTCAGTCCAGCTGCGCAACAAAATCACACTCGCCCCGTGCCTCGCTAGTTTTGCGCATCTCTCGATCTCTACTCTAATCCAGGGTCGCTATCAATACACGCGATCAACGCGTTCAGTGTTCTTTCCCATTATCGTACGCACTTCAGCAATCAGATTCAGACTGAGTAGTACACTGTTGCTCAGTTCCAATAAAATCAATCGTGGATGTGAACGGACCAAATAAACCAGATGAGCAATTGGTTTAACAGTCGGTTACATGTGCTCATTATATCTCATTGGGAAACAAAATGTCAGGCCAACATTACGCCACCGGTGTGTTGTAAGCCTCACGAACCATTATAAGGCGGTCGTATCTTTCAGTAGTGATCTTTCCTAACCCACATCCCCTGCTTCTTCACAGTTTCACATCTACAGTGGTAACAACATTAAATCTATTGTCCGCTCTGGTTCGTGAAACCCTCAACAAATTGACAATCTTGACCCATCCACCTAGAAGACAGAATGATAGCTTATCATCTCAGCTTTTTAATCAACATGAAACAAATGACCCAAACAGATTACTTTATCCAACAATGCACACAAATGACCTTGCAGCACGGTGTTTCATGTGCTGGATGATTGGTCAATTCCACGCTGAACCGTTGACTTGAGCAGCGAAGGCATTCATAGAAAATAATCAAAGTGCACATGATTGCTTGCAAGAAAAGAAGCAAATCATGCTCACATCGACTCTCTTAAACACTCCAATAGAGAGGGAGAGAGACAATTTTGATGGACAGTGTAGATGACAACATGAAATGGTAGACTTAAAAATCCATCCCAAACAGAATAGCATTCTGTACAATAAATATGGCTCAACCGTGCCACCACACAAAACCACCAAGCGTGTTCATTCTCTCACCAGCATTAACTGCGGATATCATTCTGTTTCAGACTGCTAAAATGGAATGGCACTATCAGTTGATTGGGGACGTCCCAACCTACGTTGTTCCAAAGAAGGAGGCTGATATGAGCACGACCAGAGCCAGTGAAAGCCGCAACAAGAAGACGTCAAATAGACCAGACAAACGAAACTACATCCTGCATAACCAAAAAACGCTTGGACGAAGAAACCTCAATCGAGCGAATCTGGATTGTCCAGTACTCACATAGCTTACCAATTATGCTTAAACAAAAACCACTCTGAAAAACATAAAAGTCTAGGTATCAATGCAAAATCAAAGTTGTTCTTCAAATAGTGACTTTGGGAAATTAGAATGAATTTTGCATAGAATGAACCCGCCTAGGAAAAGCATTTTCACTTGACAGCATAGCACAACGCACTTTGAGAGTTGTCTGCAACGCGTGGTCATCGTGAACATGGAAGTTCGACGATACACAGATAACACTTCGCACAGTAACAAACAACAAACACGGAAAATGAGACTGACCATCGTGAACTAAATAACACTCATTAAGGGGCTAGTCCACAACACCCTAAAGTTAACAAATCATTGTTTTCAAACATATATACACGTCCAAATCGGGTTATGGAGACAGGTTTGGCAAATGTCAAAACATGTGAACTGTCATGGAGTAGCACGTTCGAGAAGGCTGATAAAGTGTAAGATCACTCTTACGCCATTTCATTCTCAAACAGATTTCAAAAACAGCAAGAACAGAAAAACTACCAAACAAAGCGAAACCCCATCTGATGAACGTCTGAGAAACGAAAATGCACGACTCAGTGATGCCCGGCGTGTAGCGAGTAAAACGGAAATGTGAGTCGTCTCGACAACATCCGAACCACTGTCAGTTAAAGTATACACAATTACAGCAGATAGGCATCCTTCCAAGCTGTATCGATAGACACTGACCGAAGCACTAAGAGTGACGGCACGTAGATGGCGATCCGACAGAGCACGTTTCATTCTGCTTTAGAGCTCAGCGTGATAATGTAGTGACCTGGAGATACCCCCGGTCT
>LUCH01018291.1:0-16149 GCA_013368495.1 Paragonimus heterotremus
ACGCTCACCGCCACAGCCAGTGTCTGTTGAGTCCCAGTACTATTAGATCTGACCCGGGTCATTGTCAAAGGCAACAAGCAGTATACAATATAGAATGGATACAGAAACAAATACAATTTAACCAAAAACTTTCAATGGGTATGTTATTCGGTAACGAATAACAGTGAACTTATGCAATTGTTTGATGCCCAGGGCACTAATAAGACAAAAATAGTAGTAGACAACAACACCGAGAAAATTTGAATCAAAATTCGAGTTACCCGCGGTGATACTAATTGTTTTCAGTGACTGCATTTCAGATGGTCAGAAAGCCGCCGACATCGAAACGGACAAACGGGCTGGATCAGGGTGATTCGGGTCTCCAACCATGAGCCATTGTATAAATATGTGAATCGCCGTGTCTGGCCCAAATTTCAACCACCCCATGTATTCCAAACCCACGCGTGTTTTATAACGTTTTCTCAGGTAACTTACTTACACTCACCGAAAGAAAAATGCAGTTTAACGTCAGACATTATAAACACGTAATTTAACGTGAAGTTGCAAGAGTCGTGATTGTTTGAACTGTTTGGCAATTTCTGCTCGGCGCGGTGATTGATTCAATCGGCTAGCTGCGTGCGTTTGACCAGGTTGTGCCGTTGCTATCACTTTCTGGCGTTTGGCAAGGTTGTTTCCACTTATTGGTCTTCGAGACATGCACGCGAATGGTTGTGTAAATGGCAGCTTGTCTGACATTTTCCCGTCCATACCACTACAAGATCCGATTTCGAACGCCTCTCTAGGCTGTTCTTTGTTGAACATGAATGGCTTGAATGGGAATACTGACGTTGCGTCCCGAATGAAATATCTTGGGTTGAATTTGCCGGCGCACATAAATCACACCAGCCCCTCGAGCAGTGTGTTTTTTAATGAGGATCGCTCACGCACCAACCTCATCATCAATTACTTACCGCAAAGCTACGATCAAAATGACTTGCAAAGGCTATTTGAACGAGTTGGACCTATAAGACAATGTAAACTTATAAGAGACAAGGTGAGTGGTAATTCTTTTTTGTATTGCCTTGTTAGAATACCGGTGCAAGCTTGTGCTATGGTTTTGTTGACTTCGTCAACCCTCAGCACGCGGCTCTCGCAATTCAAACTTACCACGGTTATGAGACCGAACAGAAACGATTACGGGTTGCATACGCAAGCTCTGGTGGAAGAAGATTCACACCTGGCCATCGTATGCCTACACTGAGCAACGGAAGTAATAATTCGGCATGTTTAGGGTCTGAAGTTACCAATGAAAATGTGATCGGCTGGGAGGTGTTTGTTGTCGGTATTCCCTTAGAATGGACAGAATCCGATCTATTGGTTTGTGGTTTTCCTGTCATTATAACCTTTTCAGAGGCTTTTCACCAGCTTTGGGAATGTAATTCTCATCCGCCTTCTGGCGCCTCAGTTATCAGAATCTCCCCCTAGCCATAAAGCAAGAATGAGCTCCCCTGTGTTGAATGGAGCCCCGAATGATGCCAGTTCAGAGTCACCGGATGGAGGAAGATTAACAACTACGGCGTCCATCATATTTGAAGAAAAATCACAGTGAGTGCTTTGTGTTTACTCTTCATTTTGTAGTGCTGAGCAGTCTGTTCTCCGCCTAAATGGTTACCATGCTCCGGAATGGTCTGCCCCATTACGTTTGCGCATAATTGGTTCAGTCACTCGTGAGACTTATGGACATTTCTGCTACCCGACTCGACAGTCACCGGCCCTCATGTCTTCACGTATTCCGAACTCTCACCCTAACGTCGATCCTCTAACCGAATCCGAGGCCATCAATAATTTGTTGAATAGAAAAGCTTTGAGCGCTGCAAATTGTATTACCAATGGTAAGTATCCTTCTGTTTGTCGATCATTCCGTAGGTCATTTCATGAAGCCACTTGAACCTGTCAGTGCATCAGATCTACATACAAACGCAGCTTTCGGAGTTCCTCCACGCGCGATCATACGCAACAAAGGTAAGATAAATACTCTGTAGTAGTTCGTGATGGTTGACTTACGCATCCATTTGCATAGATGGGGCCAGTGTATGCCAGTTCAAAATATATTGTGCTTTACGATTCGCCACGCTACTGGTAACTTTTATCACGTGTTGTTACCGTGGCTTACTAGGTTACACGTAAGCTTTCCAACTCTCTGAACCTGGAGAGAGGAGCACTCGTGTTGATTTAGGCTAAAATTCTCGGATGTGAGTCTGACAGTCTCCGATAGCGTTAACTCCTATTAACCGTAAACTAGAGTATGTTCCAGACTCTTTAAATGGGTTCAAGGTCGTCGTAATATCTTTAGTTGTCTATCGTATCTTACTGTGTTGTTCGTTAGTCACGACCCTTCTCCAACCAACTGTGTCCAGTGCCTCTGTTGTATAGTCGCTTCGAAAAAATGACGGTTCGCCAATGCCATATGATAACCGAGCAGTCATAGGCAGCAATGGTGGATGATTCGCGTTGTTACTCAACCGCCAAACAACCATAAAGAAGAATGCATGCTCTGGTCAAGAAAAGAGAAGGAGGCCTAACCAGTAACTTACACTGTCTACGCTTAAACACCCAACCTCAAGGCGCGCACGCTTTGCAGCTGAACAACCGGGCCATAGGCCAAAGTGAAACATCATCAACAAGACGGCTTCCTTGCAGCTCGCACTGCCCAACGTCGTTAAGAGCATTCAGTTCATAGACAATTCAGTCACACGACGACAGCACTTGCGTCACTCAGCGTGGTCAGCCGACATCTCACCTCCAACCCCTTACTCTGAATCGCGAGGGCTCCAACCCGAGAGACAGACCCTTGGGACGTGACTCCATTTCTTTACACCGGGTCAGCGCTTGTCCACCTCGTTTCTGGGATCGGTCGGTCGCAGCATCGACAGATTACCCAGTGTGGCAGATGACTAGTCGGCATCTTTAGTGCTTGACCTAACCATCTAAGTATGTGTAAACCTAAAGATTGAGCAAAAGAACCAGCATAACAATCATTGACAAACATTCGTTCCCTAACCTCTGACGTATGCAACGGAACGCCCGAATATCTAAAGATGGCTCGTATCTACCTTGAACGGCCAAATTTTGGAGCCGTAAATAGGCAACCCTCATCCGTTTCATATGCGCTACGCGTGTGTTCCAAATAAATGTCGCCTATCGACAGGAACCTCCTAACTTAGCGAATACGGCCCTAACCTTAAGGATAGGAGCTTTCGTTTCATCCTCTATAGCTTTACCTCTGCGTACGCATTATAGTCATTCCTCCGGCCTGTCATGTATGCTTGGTCGGACGGTAATAAATGTTTCGAATTGTTCACACATGTCCGGTAAGCATATTTCGCCTAACCCTTCGCTTATCTCATCTATCTTCTCTGTGGCGTACATTTGACTTATAGTCACTCGCTTACATAATTCTAAGCAGACACCGTTCATGCAACGTCGGTTAGCGATTCTTGCTTGTCGAACACCGGTTCGCTCTAGTTCGTTCTCAAACAGTTGGCGGCGCAATCAAGGGTGGGTGGACCGTCATGACCCAATGTTGGAGTTGGCTACTGTAGATCGGGTTCGTCTCACGGATTGGAGACCTCGCGGCTCCCGGAGTCGTTGGCTGGAGACTTTAGGTGATATGACGACTAATCGATTTCAGTGGCGTGAATGTCGTCGTTTGTCCGAGTTGTTTGTGAAGTGGGATTGAAAACCTTAAGGAATCCTTCTTGCTGATGAAGTCTTACTCTCATTCATAGCCCGGTTGCATGTTTGTAATGTTTGAATATAGACGATGCTATTTCTAGTAGTGAAGTCCATTCTTTTGTTTCTTCTACTCTGTTATACAGAGTTTGTTTTTTCGTCCTGGTTGTGTAGTAGTTGAGCATCAGTGTGAACCACTGATGTTTTGCCGTCTATGATGTTGATGACGGAATGGGGGACGCTCTGAACATTCAGTCAGCTTCCCGCCTAAGGATCGTATCCCATCGGTCCTTATTTTGTTCGGCCACCAATTGTTTTGTTTGTCAGTCGGCATGCCGAGTTCTAGCGGGCTCTTTATTATCACCTGAGCGAACGAAAGTCATACTTAGGAGCAAGTTGGATATGGCCGTGATTTGTCAAAGTTTGTGTGAACGATGTTTGTTTAAACGGCTCTTGCCTGAGTTATCATGTTTCCTTGGCGTAGTGATCAGGCTTGTGCACTGCGTCGATTCGGAAGGCTGTGCTCACTGGGATCTCGGTCTTTTCGATACAACCGTATCAGACAAGCCAAAGTAGATCAGTTGAATGAAGAACAGTTGTACTCACGATTGTATGTGATACTACCGATCGTGTAGGTAGTGAAACTGTCGAAGAACTTTCGGTTTTATTCCACTACATACAGCAGGGATCAGAATCAAACAGCGTTGTCTTATTCACTACGCGCTCGGACTAGGCGAGTCTCCCATACTCCTGTATCATTGGCATTGGATAAAGTCCCCAAGAAAACCTTACCTCCTGTTGTCTCGTGAGTCAATCTTTCTAG
This sequence comes from Paragonimus heterotremus, assembly GCA_013368495.1. Lineage (NCBI taxonomy): Eukaryota > Metazoa > Platyhelminthes > Trematoda > Plagiorchiida > Troglotrematidae > Paragonimus > Paragonimus heterotremus. The sequence continues at coordinate 4,535 of LUCH01018291.1, forward strand.
TCATTGGCTCGGGCGGAAGTCTCTCAAATCAATTCCCTTCTGTGGCATAAACGACCGAGAGATAACAGAAGTTATGGTTGCCCTGGCACTCATTTTCACCATCCTCTTTCCTTGCTAAATATCTTCAAGTCATGCTAATCGGTAAACATTGAAGCTGTTAAAGTCCATACTCCCTGGCATATAGGTCAGCAAGCTGATCTGACCCTGTGCCCCCAGAAGACGTCTTTGCGGTCTTATTTTTGCCCTCGAGTAATGCAATGAGTCAGCTGTTCTATTTCAGCTTTTCAGGTGACAGTGAAGCCGCATCTCCCGATCGGGATGAAGTGGGGCTTACACCGAGCCTTAGAGGATAACAGAACCTGCTCGACTCGGAAACTGTTGTGCCTGCTGGTTATGTAAACGAACAACTTGGTCGTCTTACTTTATAGAGGAGGTTGCTAAGTGATGTTTGTGTCCGTTCGCGACGCACTGACAATGGCGAGCGGCTACTACAGTTTAGCACATCTCACGGGCTCTGTCTAACTAATTGCGCACTTCAACAATGTATCAGGAGGAGACTAACCTGCTCAACCCAACCTGGATGCAAGTTGATCACATGGCCGTCATCTGTCAGTGGCGCCACTCCGTTGAAGGTTGTCATTCATTTTTTGACAACCAACTTGCCCCGGGTAATGCTGTTGTTCTCGCCCGCTTCGTCTTATCATTCCGTCAGATGTCATGTTTACGAGCTGGGTACTCAGTTGGATGAGATTACACGAAACGCCTGGCACTGGTAGTTAGACTGCCCAGATCAGAACAGCAGAATCACCCAAACGAGCACTGGGCAAAATTCTCAACGGCTGTGCAAACCTCTTGTGAGAAGGATCACTCTGTCAAACACGAAGATAACCAGATAGAAATAACAGAGTTTGCAGTGTTTGCTCCCAATTGTGCTTCATGGGTCAGAGGCACTGACTGTTCGCGTAGATGCATCTAGATTCGATAATCAATCACCGTCGTCTCTGTCAGTTAACCTGTATCAAGTAGGCCCACTATGAGCGTTGTTCAATACGGGTGCTGATGGTTGTGAGAAACCTGAAGACGGCCGGGCGACGACGCGATCACCGGCTGTGAACACTCTAACCGTTCCCCTGAAGGGGGTTGATAAATGTCTCCCCGGCGAGGGAGTTAGCGGTCATCTACGCCGTGAATGGAAACTGACACGACAGTGTATCGGAGTCAGTGCTGAGCCTTATTGACTTTTTTTTCATATGGTTCAGTTGTTTTAATTTACCTGCCTTTTTCCTTGCTATACATTTGTATTTATTTATTATGCCTACAATTTCTATGACCTTTTAAAACCAACGGCTCACAGCTGAAATGATGTGATAAGATAGCTCTATAAACGTTACACGACTTCATCCAGTCTAGGTTAATTATTACTCAGTATGTTTTTAGGGTTTCAGCGATTGTAAGCAAGAGTAATACGGTACATACGAAATGTACTTGTCGGATCCGTGCTTGCTACCGCCACAAACTATGCTGGCAATTTTATTATCATCTAATTACGACATTGTACACTAAGAATGCAAGTTCACAGACGTTTAATTTCTTGCTGTTTCACAAACATGAGGGGATTGTTTGCGCTCAGTAATGTAACTAATGAAGTGCAATGGCCTTATCGTTTTCCGTCAAATTGGTCTAGTCAAAACGCCTCAGGATCTTTCGACCCGGCTGGCGGATGGGGGTCTCGGCGATGTCTGAAGACTGCTTATTGGTCGCTTTGTGGCGCTAAAACGGTCTGGACAGATTATCGTTTTTGTTCATTAATTCAGGGGAAGGTGGACAAATAAGGCCAATACTTTAAATAAAAACTCTGTGATCATTTCTGCACACACGTGTTACATTCGTATAATCTCAGTTAAACTATTTTTACTTGGCTGCTGCATAACGTCACTGGTGTTATTTATTAAAATTACTAGGAGGCTAGATTATAAAATCCGGCAGCGTGTGCTAGGCAGCATCCGTGGATGTAGGCAACGGTTTTTTAATGGTTATCATACAGGTTCTCAACTGAACGCTGATACTGCGTGTACATATTGATGATGGAGTTGTGTTAAGAATATCTACCCTGCGTACCGTACCACACACTATCTACAAACCTTTCGACTCAGTGTTGCTAAATTCGCAACTTGATATGATCCACTGGGAGTAAGTGATAGCAAATCAGAAATCGTTATTCGCGTTCGTTCTGTTGACTGTGGGCTTTGTTATCCATCTGACCTCTGGCTGAAGACGTTGCAAAGTAAACTGCTACTCACCAACTGTTTCTGGGTAAACTTTGCTTAGCTAAATGTTCGTGGAACACTCTCGTGACGATCACGAAAAAACTTGCATGCGTTGTTTTTCTCCTCACTCGCAACCCGACCGCTAGTAAGGCGTCTTGGTGCCAATTATCTGAGTTCAGATACAGTCATCTTTTTTTGCGATTCTGGAATGGTCGGGGCTCAGCGTCGGCTAATTTGTAACTAATATGTTACTGTTTTATTTGCGGCTTGTCAAAATTTTACGTTCCTTTTGGTTCATTCTTCTTTTCAGTTAATGACAGCGCTTCTAGTATTCTCAGTCATGCTAACTTGTCGCATGGACAGACGCTGGAGCTATTGGATTTGTTGGATGGCCAGTCAACACTTCCCACTTCTAACTCTGGTTTACTTAGTGCAACTGAGCGACTTGTTAATCGAGACCTTTCGCTCGTTAGCACCCTGTCTGCTCAGCGTGCGAGTGAACAGGATCATTCAAAACTCGATCAGTCTTTGCGCGCGTTATCTAACCAAAATTCGTCACCGTGGATTTTCCCACAGCAACGCTCTGTGCTCAGCACCTTACCTGAAACTGGTCGTGGGTCGGATGTGTTGAACCCAAATTGGCTCTCTGGTGGACTGAAGCGTGTTTCGATCAAATCACCTGTGGTACCCAGCCCCATATTAACCAACATCGTCTCGCAAAGGAGTTGTCAAGCTCATGTATGGTTGAAGTTGGAAAATGTCCAACCTACCGGTTCCTTCAAGATCCGTGGGATGGAGAATGTTTGCCGCAAGGTTAGCGAGTTTTCTTTATACAGTTGTTATTGCGCAGCCCGTGTGATGCGCATGTCCCATAAAATCCTGTAAAGTGATCATAAAGCGATGCGGCGTATTCATTCAATGTTCAAGCGATTAAGTTAAGTTTTAAAATAAAGAATTAAGGTGACGACCACTAGATCTCATGCGTGATTACGTTTCCGTTGCAGACCAATACATTGAATGTCAGCATTTTACAGTGTATTCCTAAAAAATAGAATATTAGTATACGTCAAACCAGCAAGGTGGCAAACATTGTACGCTTTTGACCCCTCGCCTGCTCCCGTCCACCATATTTTAAAAGCAAACGAATGCATAACGGGGTCATGGCAACAATAGTTGAGCCGAAAATTGGATAAGAAGTGAGCTAAATGGCGTAAGTCACTTAATTTTGCGCACAATGTCGGTTTTACTTGATCAACACAATGGCCACGGTTTCACTTTTGAGTTTCGTAACAGTAGCATAAACGACTTCATCGGACTGTCATTGCAACCTGTCTCCAAGACGTGTTTCGTGATGGTTGACGTTTGGTTCCGCTCCTGGTTACTCGTTTGACTGTCCCTGTTGTAAATTAAGTCGACTATTTAGGATGTTCTATCATTCGATTACGCGGGCGTTGGTCCGTTCTGCCTACGCGATTGTCACTATCACTGCCACCGCAAATAAACTAATAAATGACACGTAACAGAACAAGTCGATGCTCCTCTTCCAGCTTTTTCATAGTTAACTTTCCGAGGTAATGGCTTGGAGTTGCAATTCTGCTGCGTTGTACACGCTTTTCACAGCAGGTTGATTTTAGTGATGCACTACACTGGTTTACCAGTCTTCTCTGAGTTATAGTCTGGTAAACACCCTTTTTCTGAGCTGTTTAGACTATGGATTTTGCCGAACAGTTGTAACTTTCCCAGCTTATCGGCTAACAAGTTACGAGTATTTGAAGACCTGTTCTTGTGTCAGACTGTCATTTGCGCGAATCCATCAGATTCTGTCAAGCCAGGTCCCAATTAGGTCCGCTTGTAGATTGTAGATGCAATGCCAGGAAACTGAACATACTGGTCACTGCAGGGATGCTTGTGATAAATTGAGTGCTGCAAAATGCCGTCAGATGAGAAATAGTGCAGTGTACGCAAAAGTGTTTCACTCCGTCCGGTTCTCATGATAGTGTCCGTTTGATCCTAACTTCACTTTGTTCAGTTGTTGTCACGCCTCGTTATATGTTTTGTTCGCTCCCAGCTTATGGCTGACAGTTCAAATCGAAATATCTTACAACGTTACTCTTGCTTGAACTAATTGAATATCTGAAACAACACCTTAAATTTCCATTTGTTTTTCTTATTTCTCCAGTGGGCAGCATCCGGTATCACTCATGTCGTATGCCCGAGTGGTGGTAACGCAGCAATTGCTGCGGCCTACTGCGCTCAGGCCAGTGGTCTTGCGTGTACTGTGGTTATACCAGAACCAAGCGAAGCGTCCGTTCGTCGCCGTTTGTCACTGGAAGCACCAGACACCAAAGTGATTGTTCATGGTAACGATTGGTTGGAAGCTCTTCATCGTGCTGAACAATTGGTTAACGACTTACAAAATAGTCATTCTAGTGATCCTACAGTTCGTCTCCTGCATCCCTTCGATCAGCCAGATCTTTGGGAAGGATATGAGGTTATAATCGATGAGCTAACCCCGGAGGTTGGTCAACCGGATGTCGTCATACTTCCAGTCGGTGGTGGCGGTCTTTTGGCTGGTGTCATTCAGGTTAGTGATATTGCACTATTTTACATAACGCTGCTTCATAGCACATAACCTGTATTGTCTAACAAGACAAGATTGTTGGCGTTACATTTTTTAAGATCGTCTTGCGTTCTTATTACCGGTTTCCTTTGCTCCGTCGTTTGTTTGACTTTTGGGCGTGTACACTGCGTTGCACTGTTTGTTAAGTTTTACGAATTGAGTCGTTTTATTCGTTGGCGCTTTGTTCTATTTTATCATAATCAAACATGATGAATCTATGCATAACTTATCCAGGGTCTCTGGAACCGAGGCTGGTCTTCTACGCATGTAATCGCAGTTGAGACGGAAGGTGCAGACTGTCTGAATCGTTCCATGAAAGCTGGTCAGTTGCTTGTGGTTCCACGTGCCGCTAGTATTGCAACTTCACTCGTGGCTCCCGTGCTGGCTCATCGAAGTTGGAATTTAGCCCAACTGCAGTCTCTGACTCCAATCACCTGCACCGATTTCGAGGCATTGGATGCCGTCAGGCATTTTCTTGGTATGTTGCCTCTGTTTTACAAATATTTCAAAGCTGCAAGTTTTTATTGAACCTAGTAGACAAACTGGAAGCCTTATCATTTCGAATAAATGTGTTCAAAGTTAAAGTCACGTTATTCGGTTTTCTGATATATATATATATATATATATATATATATATATAACACGAACTGTTGCGTGAGCTGGCAAACGTGCCATGATAGTTAAGGCAAACCGTGATTAATGAGTTGGCAAAGTGAGATATGAACAAATTCGCAATAAAAACGCAACTGGTCTTTTGTTTGTCATGTCGGATTGCGTCTTTATTGGTGTGTTCGTCATCCCTCGAATCCCTCTTAAAAATATGAGGGCGCTCTACTAAACTTACTTCCTGTACCCAAGGTTCCATATACTGAACTCAAGTCACATATTGATCACTGAAAGTATAGCCCCTGTAAGTTGATCCACTCTCCTAGGCTGGTACCTCACGACTGATATTGGGTAGCTAGAAACTCTAGGTAGAATGACGGCTAGTTAGGCTCGGTAGCGTAAATTTTATCAGATGCGAAGTGAAGTTAATAGTGTGGGACAATGTCGCCTTACTTCCGGTTACAACTCCGTTGTTAGTTTGCTTGGTATAAGTCTATGGATTTGAATTGTTTTGGTTTGATAAGGTGTTCTCAGTAATCGGATCCCTTTCTCGCCCCTTTCTTTGTTTCCTAGTTAAGGTTGCTCCTTTCTTCATTGCTATGTGACAGTTAAGCATCCCCGCGGATTATTATCACTAATGACGGGGAATTCCAATTTTATTCGGCACTCGTAAGCAAAGAACGGTGTTTATTGGTTCCTTTTAGACCCATCCAGACCGAGAAAACTTAGTAGACGGCGTTATTTTGCTGAGCGGTCTTCGGGGTCTGCCCCAGCGAGCCTCATCATCGTTGACATTGTATCCCTCACCACACGCCCTTAATGCTTCAGAGATGCTGGTAGTTGAAAATCAACGTCCTGTGAGGCTATTCGTTCAGCTGACCTGTGCACGCGGTTTCTCACTGTAAGATGGCTCCAACAGGAGCAACAAACGGTGTAATTTGACAAACAGTCTGGGCTTTAGCTCCGTGTTTGTGCCATCATCAAACACCATAATCGTTCACGCAGCTCCGGAAGTACCGGAAATTCACAGCTAACTTCACTGTCAGTTATCATGAGTGCAAGTATTGGGTAGCGTAATATCGAATATATTCAGCTACTACACAAAACAGCTTATGATTAACTGTGAATAAGGGCAGATAAATCACAGTCGACTTCATTCGTTCGGTGTCCATTTGTACTCACGAATTTACACGCGTGATAGTTCAATATGCAACACTTTTACCGGAGCTTTTCAAAAGTTATTGTGCCCGTCATACATCGTCGATTGTTTTGACGTTTTTAGTCTTATCAGGTTACTTTTGCGTCACTATGGTGCATCTAACCTGACATACCTTAAAGTTTTGTATTCTCTAGATGATGCTTTTCCAGGAGTTACTTTGTAGCATCTACTGTCGGTTCTGGTACCTAAGTTAACTCTCACTGGCCTAGTCGTGAACGAAGTTACTGTCGACTTTAACATTGGTAAAAGGTATGTTAATTAGGTTTTTCACCTTAATTCTTTCCTCAATTGAACTGGTCGGTTTTTGGCGTCCGTTGCTCTTTCTAATATTCTTCCAATTTTTTTTGCTAGACAACTGGGCTTGATAGACATGTAAAGTAAAAAGTTCAGATAAGTTTGGCTCGGTTAAGGGTAGTTATCGTCATTGTTTAAACATTACGCGTATTGGATGCTTGGGGGGCTACCCATATTACTGCAAACCTAGGTGCTGAGATATGGCCGTCGTCGCCACAGAACAGGACATTTTTATGGTAGCTGTCTAAAGTTAAAACAGGTATTCCTTCAATAACTTGAACAAAGCAACTAAAGGACAAACATTGGCAATTGTAGCATTTTGTGTTAGCTGATCGATGCTAAATAAATTTACTGGGACTGTCGCAGTAAACTGATTTAAACATTGTTATATTCAAACTAGTTATTTATGAACTTCAGAATGCTGTGGTCACAGGCTATGGTGAATATCATTTGATTGACGTTGTTTGATGCTCATTTCTTCGTTCACGTCTTCAAGTATTGTGGGCCCCAGGTTGAAATTTCTGTTGTTTATTTGACTAACGAGCGAAGTTCGAAATGTTGCAATCTACAGTGGTTCGTTTTCTTACTGGTTGTGCAACGAACCTGTTTTACGAATCCGTAAGTTATTTAGCCATTATTCTACCTGTCAGTCAGAGTTCTGTTATGTTTATCTACTTTAGATGATCATGGGATGTTGGTTGAACCCGCTTGCGGTGCGGCTCTCTCAGTCGTTTATTCCGGCATAATCGGGCGCTTGCAACTTGAAGGTCGAATTCCACGCCCGGCAAATGTCGTCATCATCATCACCGGAGGACGTAATGTGTCCTTACGTCAGCTTTCTGAATGGGAGAACCAGTTGAGTCCGTTTGGTTCTAGTGACCACATGGCCACCGCTCCATTTCTGCCGCCGATGGCTAATCCATATATAACCCGTACGTCCCCTCATTCATCGATCTGCTCAGATCTTATGGGTAAACAATCGGTTGGGTTCGGACAACAGTTAGCTCAAGATCATGATGAAACCCTCAAAATCGGTACATCTCCTCCAAACACACGAGCAGTTTGCACTATATTGAATCGACCTCCAACCACCACTAACTCTGTCGATTTACACACTAGTTCGACAATTGATCGGGAAGGAAACTCTGATAATGGTACCTTAAATCCTCACGATTTGGTAAACTTTTCCAAGTTGCTTGCTCAATCTGAAGCTGAAGGAGATGACGGGTTGCGCGAATAAACGACAGTGAATCAAGATTAACCCCGTGTTGAACTCTGTTTTCTCCTATTTTCCTTTTTATTTTGATTACGGGCTAAATTTTACATGGTTTCGTCGTTTTTCAATGTGTCGCTCATGTGGAGCGTTTTCAGCATTGATACTTTTCGCTGATTTAGTGGTCTTCGTTGCCACATTGCCTTCTGTTGTTCATCTAAAATTCTTTCCGTTTCGTATACTCAGCACGCGCTAATCATCGTTCGAATTGCGATAACTTGTTCCATGAAAAGTTGGTTTCATTATCCAGGGGTTTTGAAATGGCCGCTGGACCATGATACACAATTGACTTGTTTGTTTTCGTTTCTCTAATCTTTGTACTGTTCAGTAAATAGTTTTTTAATTTTGCAACAGCGTCCCATAGTTTTTACTTTGTTTTCCTGCATCGATTAGTTTTCTTTGTACCGAGTTCATCCAGTGGCTTGTACTCAATCGGAGTTTTGATTGAGCTTTGGAGTCAATGCCACATATTACTGCTGTTATTGTCATTCCGCTACTTCACACCCATTGTTTTCCACTGTCGTATGATGGGTGTCTTATTTTCTTTTCTATTTCTGGTCATTTTTTGATTGTCTGCATTTATTCCGTTTGTGTCCCGTGGCGGATCTTTTTTTTTACCCCGTTTCCCCGTGCACCATGACATCCTTCGCTTGCATATCTGGTTTACCTTTGGTGCCACCGTGAGTTGCAGTGGTGGTGATGGTGCCAGCTTTGTCACCTGCGCTCAACATGCATTTCCTGAAAACTGACCGTCACGAGATTCGCCAACCACTTATCTTTTTTCTTATTCTCATCATCGTCATGATTATTTGTGTTATCAGTCGACTCGTCTGCTGCGGTTTGCAAGAGTTCCGTTGCTTTCATGTTACTTCCAGTTTTCTCCTGTCTCGCCTTATATGGTTGTTGCGCATCCTCCTGGCGAAGTTCGAAGTTGTTTGTACCCTCGACCATTCCAAGAAACAGGACGGTTCTCTACGTTTTTCCATTCTGTCGTCCGAACTCTGTGACTCTGGCTTTCCTCGTATGCACTTCCATGTTCTGACTCCAGTTACTCCGGAAATTGCATTTGACGGGTTATTTATTCATATACGCATAGGTTGTCTGTGCGCGTGTTCGCCCAATTCTGCGTGTTCTGTCGCACTCGTGCCTTCGCTATCACCTTTTGTAGTCTGTCGTTTCTACCGTTTTGATTTACACGAAACAGCATTACTTTTCTAATTTAGTGAAAATTCAGATTTTCGATTTATCTTCATTCCTCGCATCATCGTTAACATTTGGAAAAATATGGGTCTGTTTTTTCCTGTTCGTTTCTTCCTAGTACACTTGGTTTTATTGCCATTTACTTTAAATGCGCATTACCTCTGCTTTGCATTGTTTTTTATTTTTACTATAAATGTGTGTTGATAAATTTGTTTTCTATGCCAAAATTTACACGGAGGTCTGGTCTTCCCTATGTCTCAGTATCCTTTCAGGAATCTCGTTTTGTTTTATCGTATACGGTTTTATTAATCGATGTCTGGTAGCCTACTGTTTTTTAGTCCCTATCATTGCAGTGTTATCCGTGGTTGCTATTCTAAAACGACTAAGTTTTGACCTCCGGTCTAATTGAGACTAGTAGATTTGACAACTAGTTTTATCACCACTACTTGCCAGCGGTCCACAGTGATTGTGGCAAAGATATTTTTTATGACGCGATCATTGCCCGCCTTCTCCCAAACGCTTGACGGGTGAGTTCGAGTTGCACTTCATACCACAGTTTACCATTCTCGGATACAAGGTATAGGGTAGCATGCTTGCCTGCGAAGTGAATGCATTTAATGACGTGGGGCAGTAAAAGCCGTAAGAAAGCTGTTTTGCTGATGACGCTTTACTTTCACCTACAGCTTGATTGTTTGTTTGCAAGGTGTAGGTGCCTTGATGTTGCATGTCTGACTATAGACGTAGCTATTTTTAGCGCTCAAGTTCCCTCCTCTTTTTTCCGTGGTTGTGTGGCAGTTAAGCGTAAGTGTATTGTTGCTCGTAATGATGATGAGCATGCTTTCGCTTGTGGGATTTGTAAGTTCTGACGAAAAGCCATTAGCGCGTTCCAAAATGTGTTATACACGACGGTCGTAGCGTTACCAAATTTCATTTTCGACCTACCAGCTTGCCAATCTCTGGTCATCCTCGTGTCCGGACAACAGGTCAGGGATTGTCAATGATTTTTGTGCATTGGCAATATAATTTCAGTAGTACAGGTTTTCAACTGAGAATACACTTACTTCCTATCAAAGGGGCTGAAATTGCCTTACGCTGATGGTGACTGACTTGAAACCATGCGAAGATTGAGCTAATCGCATCAGACCTCGCGTTAATTTAACACACGGCGCTCAAGGTGTGCTCTTCGGTTTGTTTGTACTGAAGATAGTGTCACCTGAGGTTATCGTGATAGTGCGTGAATGAATACCTCTTGGTAATCCATTTATCTGGCTCAGTGAACATTTATACTGAGTGTGTTGGTTTTCCGGAATTTGTAGGATATTCTTTGAGTTACTACACGACACTCAGAATGCTGGTGTAGGCCTTGTTTGGTGGAATTCTGACGAAGTATGTGTGTGGTCTTCAGGCAGCACGGGATGCCGGATGATATTTCACTCCACCAGGTACTTCGGGATGTTTGCGCAGATTCTGTTTTGGTCAATGGAGTTTGGAAAGTTGTTACTGAGGTGGGGACGTAGGACATAAAAAGGAACTCGTATTCCTGGGGCTGGAGGACTTCGTTAAAACGAATCATCTCTGGTAGCAAACAGGCGTCTTTACGTTTAAGAGTTACGTTTATTGGGCGATTGTGATTAGTGCTGCTCTGTAACTGCACACACGGTCGCTTAAGGTAAATAACATGGATCCTGCTGTACCTTCAACCTCTGTGGTCAGTGGTATGCAACGGCTAAGCAGCGCCCAGATTAGGAAGTGATTATTCGGTTAGGGTTAAGTGAGTCCGTTTGGTCAGCCTTTACGGATGCCTGAACCTTGCTATTTGAGCCATGTACTGAAGGTGTCCACCAATCGCCTGGTTAACCGAGTGTCCTTCCCAGTCATTTGGCGCAAGTTAGGAGGTAGACTGATTTCGATTTCATTATGAAATGAAGCCATCTACCAGCATGAGATAGAAACTCAGGGCGTGGGTGACACTTGCTGATATAGAACAACGGCATTTTAAAGTTTAGTGATTGCCTATTTACGGCCGCCATGAGGGTTGTTGATTTACGGCTCCAAAATTTGGCCGTTCAAGGTAGATACGAGCCATCTTTAGATATTCGGGCGTTCCGTTGCATACGTCAGAGGTTAGGGAACGAA